>OMKZ01020389.1:15493-34502 GCA_900302535.1 Neoniphon sammara | reverse complement strand
TTTTACCTTCTTCTCCCAACCCCTCTTCCCATTTTCACTCCATCTCCTGTCACTTCCTCTCTCCTCCACTTTAGCCCCCTTTCTCAGTCACACTCTCCACCCCCCCCCCTTCTCCATTTATCTCTCTCCTCCTTCTTCTCCTCCTCTGTCAGCGTTTATCTATCTCTGGCTAGCTCTAACAGTATTTTTATGGTGGATTACTTTGTCTAGCTGCATGCTGTTATCTAGCGTCACTGGGGGGGGAGAACAGCACCAAAGCAGCAGTGGAAGCCGCAGCAGCAGCTATATCTATCAATCTGTCTGTGAGCCTGGCTGACTGCTAGGCTAAGCTACATATATCTTATCTGATTGCCTTTTGGATGGAAGGCTGTCGGTCTGTCTGGATGGCTTACTGGCTGCTTTTGTGGCTGAATTTGCAGCTGGTTATGCGGTAAATTTGAGTCTGTCTGCCTGCCTATCTGGGTTTTTGTCCATCTGGCTGTCTGGATTTTACACCATGTCTGCCTGCATGTTTCAAGAGGACTGCAGGCTGGCAGGTGAGGTTACACATGTCCTTGTGACTGTTTCCGGCTGGCTTTCTCTAAGCCGCCCTGCATGTCGTTGTACGTTTGCATGCAGGCAAGCTGGAATATTGAGAATATTATTGCCGGTGATTGCAGCTCTTTCTCCTCCTCCTTGTCTTTCTCGGCGTTTTTTCCCCCCTCTTTTCCTCACTGTTTCCTCCAGCCTCCCGCCCTCTTCATCCCTCCCCTTCACTTGCATGTCGGTCCTAAGGGATCAGTGTTAAGGACATGAGAGGGGATTGCAGTTGAAGGAGAGGAAATGACATGGGTAATGGAAGGGGACACACAGGCACCTGTCAGGGAAAATCAAGGCTGGAGAGGGGGAAGGAAATGAATTATTCATGAGGTGGAATTACACTGCTTTCACCCTCCTGAATAAGCTTGATCAGGATTCTCAATTTCTTTAAACTCTCAAAGAGAGAGGGGGGGGATTCTCCCTTTTCACTTATGATTTCAGGCTTTTAGCGTTTATTCAAAAGGAGAGCTCTCAGTAGGGGGATGTAATTTTTGAAATCTGTGAATTGTTATTGTTAGTTTAATATTTGAAATCTCGAACATAGTCTCTGGTTCTTTCGCACAGAACATGCCCCGCTCTTGAGGACATGATTGGAGTGACATCAAAGCGAAATTGCGTGAAACCCGGGCGCTGTCATCTCAACCTGCGAACATGTGCCTTCATGACACCAGCATTGTACCATGCTCTCTCCAATCATCTCTATCTGGTTTTGGTCACACAACAGTGATCACACTACGTATCACGCACATGCATACGCAGACACTTCAACCGCCATCACATGCAGCACTGATCCATTTGGTTTTACCTGCACTCTACACATTTAATGTAAGTGACAGAAAGCAATGAGTGTACGATTGAAATATAAAAGTATTATGGGAAGTCGTAAGTGATATTGGGGTGTTGGATGTATGTTGGTATAACATACAGTAGTCTATGCTTAAATTGTAGCCAAGTATCTATGCTATATTATGGAGGCAAACACACACAGGCAGGAAAACTACTTCAACTACTACTACACCGTAAAAATCTCCATTTTAAGTCATTGAATCTCATATTTAATGTTAAAATATTGTTTTTTTCTTAATAAAACGTGCATGTGGGATGAGATAATCTCACTTGTTTCCAAGGCGGTTTCACTTGATTCAGGAAATTTTCTGGGAACAAAGATAAATATGTTGAAACAAGGCAGAATAAGGCAGATCAGCCCACAAGAATCATGAAAATCTCATCTCATGGGCATTTTTATTTACCTTTACAAGATTTTAACACTGAATATGAGATTAAATCAGATGGAGAGTTCTGCAGTGTACTACAGAAGCACATTTTCTGCGTCAATGAAAAAAGCATCTCTGCATGTAAAGTGATGTTATCTGACATGTATTTGGGGTTGAAAAGGGTCTCCGTGTAGGTGTCGCACACCTGCTCAAGAATCTCACCTTTGAGTCAAGTCCTCACTAGATTGCGGCGTCTGATTGGTTGATCAAGGGGAGACGTCTGTGTGTAGGAGTTCAATGACGTTCACACAACGCGGAGGTAAACACGCTGCAATTTAAGCGCCACCACGTTGTTTACATTCACACTTGTCATTACCTTTATGTTATGTTCACTCTAAAATGAGATTCAAATCCAGTCCACACAGTTAACTAACCCATATTCATCTGCCTGTGTAAGCATTTATGTCAGTCCACATAATTCAGAGGTGCCCCACTGCTACTCTGCGCACATAAGAACTTATAAGAACATAAAAAACCCTATTAAGGAGAATACCATGTAACATTTCCTGTATACCTCTGGACAGTTTTTATTTAATTAGCTTGTATTCATCACTGTTGTCTCGGGCCAGGGCTGCACACAGTTTGTCCTTATTTCTGATATCACATCTGTGTACCAGAAATGACATGACTGTGATTTTTTTTAATGGAGTGCTATTCCCCTTTTTGTCTGGTCTGGGGCAACCGACATCATCACTCTCTGCTTGCTGTAATACAGGCAGATACTCAAGCCTTGGTTGACAAGCTTGTTTAGGCCGCTGTATTCTTCCTATATCAACATAATTAGCTTGACCTTTACATTTACATGCATCTGATGCACTGGCATCACCCCCCACTTTTCATACTGCTTCCTTCCCACTTCATATGACAGGTCTATTGTTTGTAAATGGCAAACACACAGTGCATCTCTTGCTTTAAGCCACTTACAGTGAATTACATCTATTTGTGTATGGCGCTACCTGTCTTCCTGTGTGTCACTATCCCCCGCTGCATAAGCCTATAATGTTTCCTCTCCTCTTAATACTCTATCTTGTCAGTATAATGTGGTAACCAGATATTGATATCTCCAAAATCAAAACTGAGAGAAAACCTGCATGATAGATGCAACTCTGACATTATATAGTGCATTGTCAATGGCTGGGCTTGTTTCCATTGTCAGGAATATGCAGCAGTCAATTACAATGAAAAAGGGTGACACAAAATGGAAGATTTAAAGTGTCTGCAGGATATTGATGATTGGTAAATGGTGAATGCACAGTGCTCTCTGTTTTATGCTTCTTAAAGCAAATAGCATCGATTGGTGGAGTGGCTTGGATGAAGTGCTCCAGCTTTTTTTTTTTTTTTTAGCATCCTCACCATACAGCCCTATATGGCTCCCTCCCAAGTTATTTTCTATATGACATTTTCTCAGTGAATAATGGATGTAATGTTCTGTCTTTGCCTTTGCAGCCTATAGCTTTTGCAGTCTGCTGTCAGATGAAAAAGATGGTCATTTTCCCATCACAGGGCTTTCAAAATCTGCTCTAACTTCAAAACATGTGGTTATCAGTCTTAAAAATGCATGATTTTCTGAAAAGCTGACATTTTGGAGTTACAAGGTTTTCACCTGATCAGCGATGCTTCCACATCCCTCATATTGGCACATACAGCATCAAGCTCAAACAAACAGAAAACTAAGAGTGGGCACTCAATGACAACAGGTTATAGTTGTATGCAAAAGTACAATAATGCTAATTTCCTCAAGGATGAGTAATTAGTGAAAGTGGCAAAGTTCCAAAATGGAATCAGACAACCACTGGAGAAAGAATTCTTCATGATATGCTAAGACTGGATGTTCATGCTCAGGCTGCAGCTGACATTTCTACCCCCCACATCACATCTTCCTCAGAGCAAATGCAGCTGACATTTCCTTCAGACGATGTAGGCAAGCCAGTGATCTGGATACTTTCACTTACACTGCAAATTGCAAAATGCAAATTACATTGCATAAACAAATTGACATATATATGTTTGTGCGTGTGTGTGCGCGCGCGTGTGCGTGCGTGTGTGTGAACATATGCTTTGAATATAGAGTGTATTGTGCATCGCCTTACTATTTCCTATAATGCTTTCGATGAGGAGAGCTGACTTGAAGTACAGCAACTGACCACTTGCATTTGATTTTAACCCTTACATGTATGTTTTAACACAATTCATGTAGCCACCTATTAAAATGCATCTCTGGTATGCACAGTGAAATCTGATTTCTTTTTCCCTCACTCATATCTACACGTGACTTCCTCCTGTAATATTTACATGATTTAAATTGTCAAAATGCATCTCTTCTGTCTTGTCCCCTATCTACATGTATCGTGGCGATCCTTTTTTGACAGATTAAAGACATATTTAATTCATACTCTGTTGTTTATGTGGCTCTGATCACTCCCAGAGGCGGTTCAGGTGATCGGATCTTCATTACATCATAGGTAGACTTAAACCTGGATTATATGTGTATCCCTGTATCCAGTGATAATACAATCACTCAGGAAACATGTCAGTGCCAGGGGTAAAGGGGGCCCGCATCTACCAGGCTCAGCATTAAAGTATGTTTTATTTGTGTTTTGTCTATACACATTTTAGAGACACCCTGTCATCATGCGTGGCATTCCACTATAATAACTGTTATACTTTCAAACTCAGTGACTTGTTTTTGAAAGGCAGAGGGAACAGAGGAAACATTTCTGCTATTGTAATCACACTGGATAGCAACTTTATGGCTTATTTTTCAACAGGTTGCATCGCTAACATAATTCTGAAGGTGTCTCCAGCAATGACGTCTTAGTTCAAAGCTTCCATTGCATACATTGTATAAATATTCCATTATTTAATTGCCATGAAATATTCTAAATTACGCTCAACACTGCTGCTCAATAAACTTTGAGTGACTAATGACACTTATATGGCACTTTCTAGGTGATGTACTCTTTTATGGTTTTTAGCAATTGATGTTTTTACATCATTTTGAATGTCAATATGTCTGGTGCACATGTCCAATGTGTTCAAATGATGATGTTCCTATGTTTTTTGCATGGCCTTGCTCTGCCACAGCTTTAAAATGGGATCTGTGAGTAATGGATGATTAGTATTTCCCCTTTTCATGCTCTCTTTTAAGATTTTAGACTTTTTTTGGGTTTGTTTTGTTTATTTTTTGTGTGTGTTCAACATAAAGTCCACAATGAAAAAACAACTCATACAGATCAAGTTTAAATGCTTTGCAGTCACATTCATTTGAATTATTCCAGGCCCAAATGAAGGACAATTGGTTATGATGAGTCATATTTCATATAAATTATTGTGATGATCTGATTAAAAAGTCTTTCCTAAAGCTTAAACAAAAAAAATAAATAAATAAAAAGACCTGGAATTGTTAAAATGACACTGAAGTGGATGTTTTGATTAGTATTAGCACAAATATGAAATGGAAATCTTGGACACAAAAGCTCAAACATTGTGTAGGTCTAGAATCTCGAATTAATTTCATCTTTGTGGCTTGCTGACATCACAGCACAGCCTCACCCTCTGCTCTTTCTTATTCAGAGTTCATAGGAATCACTGCTGGCCCCCGGGGGTTGCTTTGGTACAATGATGTCCATGAATCAAATCCGTTTGAAACTGACTGTTGGACATTATACTAATAGCACATCAATTTCCTTCCCTTTCATAGGTCACAAGGCTTTCATATTAAGCTACATTTCCTCCCTGTGTTTGACACAGCTCTGCTCTCAGTAGGTGGTCAGATCTGTGTAAAGGCCTCCCTTGTCTTCCAAATGCGGTGTATTAAATCCTCATCATATTCTAATCCATTTGGCTCGTCTCCTTGTAATATAGCATATTTCCTCCATAACCCCCTCTTCCTAATCTGATTTGTGAGAGGCATCTGTCCAATCCAGGGTGAGAAGATTGCTTCGTTATGTGAAATGTCAGGAGCAAACAGGAATTAAAGCGTGCAGGATTAACAGAAAGAGGAAGAAAACATTCATTAATGCCCCGCAGATCTCCCGTCTTCCTCCGTGTTCCTCGTGCTTCCTTATTGTGTTTTGAAATGTGTGTGAAACAGGTGTAATTGCTGCATGTTTTGATGGGTTATTACCACAGTGCAGACACTCTGGTCCTTGGACACAATGTGACATTTGATGTGTTAAAGAGGAGAACTGTTGCATCAGAAGTATAAAGACAAGGCCTTTGAGAAAAAAAAAATCAATTTGTCGCTATCATGCTGTCACTCCATTTTCTTGACTGCAGCTGTATGGAGGAAGAAACGCCGTCAGGATGTTTTATTAAGTCAATTTAATTTTAATGCAATTTGCCTTCAATTAACAGGCAATACATCCGCCGAGGCAATTACCAAGTCAGAGTCTACCAGGTAAGTCAAAGATAGTGGCTGTGTGCCCTGTTTTGCTAAGCAACCAAGCATATCCAATTGTAATCTTCTCTTTGTCATTTAATTTGATCAATTTGTAACCACTGTTTGATGGATAAATGAGAAACGGAACACTATGTAAATCCAGATTCATGAGAAATGTGAAAACAAATCAATAAAAAGTGATATGATAACATAATGGCTTTGTAGGTGATGTTTTTATTACCTCTGCATGTCTTGATTTCTGACTGGAATAGAAAAGAGCCTTGACGTTCCTGTCCTTCTTCTTCTGTTGCACTCGAAGACGAGAATAAAGAAGAATGACAGCATGACACATCAAAGGCATTTAACATATAAGACTAAGGCAACATCTCATCAATATAACAACAACAACTGTAATTGTGAGATTGATGAAAAAAGTTCTGAGTGTAGAAAAAACAATTTCCATGGCAGAAACATCTTTTTTTTTCTTTCAAACATTAACTTATTCAATTTGTTGTGGTTGTTACAAAAGAAACAAAGATCTGATATCTGTAGTAAAATCTAAGGATGAGATGCTGAAGTTTAAGTATAATTAATTCAACTTGTTACTTGAAATTTTTGATCGCCCATAGACTATAACTGCCTAAAACCTAAAATGAATTACGGTCTCTCGTTCGCCATTATAGCAACATTTCAGTGTGTGGCTGACAAGAAAAACAGTGCTTTACACCTCACTGGAGTCTGTGCTACTCTTTCTGCTCCCGTCTTTCCGTCACACAAGGAAAGAGCCAGATCTCATCTAACAGACAGACGGGTTCAACCTGCTTAAAACGACTGACTCAACTGAGTGACTCAGGCTCACTATGTTGTGTCAACAGATACAGAGATAAGGCATTTGAACTCTCATGGAAAAAAAAAATGTGTGTGCAGGCATGCACGTGCACACACACACACATACACACATACACACACAGACAGACAGACGCTTACACATAGCAAGTTCGACTGTTTAGTGTGGAATGCGCACAGAATCAGTTGTGTGAGAGACGAATAGCTGTGTTTGTTTACCTGAGTTCAACCGAAGTTTAACTGATCCAACTGCTGCACTGAAACTAACACAAACACTGGTCTTACATCAGCGAATCAGGTCACAAGCCTGTTTGTCGTTGGAGTCCTTAGACAAGGCAGTTATCATACTTAAGACACAGGAAATATAGCTTATATTGACCCCTCACACCAGCACATCAATACAATATAAACAATCAAGCCAACGGAAACATTTATATATTTTTTTTTTCTATGTGATGATAAGACCAGTAGACCTTTATCACAAGGAGCTGTAAACTTCATTTAGATTCAGGTGTATTGCCCAACACATTCTTGCCATCTGGGTCTTGTCTTTGGATCCCACTGTTATAATTACTGACACTGCATGTCTTTAATTTCATGTGCCCCTTCATACAGGATTAGAACCCTGTAATTTCTCCTCAGTGTTACAGAGATGGGAGTGGCTACCTGAAGCTGTCAGTACAGTCACCCAGCACAACGCCAGAGTTGAAGCAGTATACAGCGGTGTGTACAGATGTTTCAGTGAAAGTCACATTATTGTGCTCCGGGAGACTTCCGAATTAAATAATAATAATAATAATAATACATTTTATTTGTATACCTAAATAAATCAAACAGGGCTTAATGTATGGGAAAACACCCATTTGTTAAATTCCATAGGTTTCCATTCGGACTGGGTTAAATTTATCAGTACATGTCTGAGTTTGATGAAAAACAGTAGGTCCTTTGCTCTGTAATAATGACTGAGGATGTCCGTGATACATCAAATTACCTGCCGTCCCCCTCTCAAACTAATCCCATCCAAATAGGATGGGATTAGTTTAATGGGATTAACCCTTGCTCAGTGTCCATGATAAAGTCCATTGTGAAGCAAAGTGCACAAATAAGTAAGAAGGTATTGTGATCCTGTGCAGTTGTTATTGATGTTACTGGGGTTTTAGTGTTTTAGGGTTATGAAACACCTCATATTATTTTGTTTTCCTCTAGTTTCAGAGAGCCGCACCTTAACACAGAGAGTTACAAACTTCACAGGGATCCATGTCTGACCACAATGAGGTCCTGGTTTATTGTCCCAGGTTGCAGAATCCACATGTTTTTATCCCCATCGTTACACAATGCAGTGCTGAGCAATCAAATTACAGGTGAGTGTGTGTGATCCTGTATATGTGTGTGTGGGTGTGTGTGCACGTGTGTGAGTGTGCAGGTAGGCAAAAGCAGGTTGAATTTGTGTATTTTTTTGTGTGTGTGCGTGTGCATGTGTGTGCATGTCTTACAGCTTCTTACTAGAAGAATGTGTATGAATGTAGCTGCAAACTGACACATCATGTCCTGGGGCTGCTGGGAGAGGATGAGCACACACACACACACACGCACATACACACACACACAGCAACGTAGCACTTAAACATAGACACACGCACACAGTGTCATAGATGTACATATAGGGGCACATAAACATTCAGTTAACAATATAGGGTATGACTTAAACACACACACACACACAAATTGGGAGTCCGAGCACACAGTCAGGTAAGCATGCCTATAATGTATGCCTATGAGAATATTGTGTACACACACTGTACACATACGGTGACAGGCAGGATGGGACATTAATCCACAGGCTTGGAAGCTCGCTGCAGCAGATAAGAGATGCACAAACACAAATTAAAACCATCCAAACATACACACAGCAACTTAGCCATATGCACACAGTGGCTGGCAAGTTCACTGCACTATGCCGCGCAGAGTTTGGTCCTAACTCTCTCACACATAACAGGTTTTACACGAGGACACACACGCCTACGCACACATACACCTTTAAGTGGCTGTTCTTTCTCACGCACAGCAGGGTTTTACTTTATAGACGCACATGCACAAAATGAGGACATCAATATATACACACCGGCTTTCATGGCCAAACACACAGACACACACACACAAGCACACACATACACACACACACACACCTCTCCCAGACAGTCCCATATGGACTCATTAGGGGCCAGTCTATCGCCACCTGTGCACTGCAAGGCCCAACGGACCGGCTTTGACACTGACAGCGGACAGGGGCTGCATGGGGAATACACACACACACACACGCACACACACACACATAGGCTACACATACACACAGGTTCAGGTACGTATGGACACACACAAGCATGTGCACGCAGATACAAGACAGGTACACACACACACCCATGCTTGAAAGCAGGCAGAAGCTGCTTAGGCACACACACCATGGGCATATTCTATAGAGAGCAGAAAATGACGAACAAAGTGACTGTGACTTCAGCCGATGACTTTCTACTTCTCCTGTTTGAAGCCTGGGAGGTGGGAAGAGGGGAGAAAAAAAAAAAAAAAAACGGCCCTTATAGCCCTTATATGGTCATAAAGCATGGCTGTGTGGAGCCCAGAGCCATTGTCATTCTCAAGAACAGGATTATGCAGACACACCCCCTTACACGTGCTGAAATTCATGCAAATATCCTCCTAATGGCACAATTATTTAAAGATGAATGACAGAGTTTTTCATGCAAATGACAGGGATTTGTCTACCTTCATAATTTCATGCGTACAGACACGGGGTATGTTGTTAGACCCCAATGACTATGTTGAATATATTTATGACCTTCAAAGAAAGTCTTAATTCTAAATGCTTCTAGGGCTACAGTGTTTACATGTGGATCTCAGTGTCAGTAGAGGCAATAGTCAATAGGCGGTCTCTCCCAGGACTTCCCTTGGTCCCTTGACACAAACAGACACACACACTGACTCGGCTTTGACACTGACAAGCACCGCGGTCCTGGACAGATCCACCCTGGGAGCAGAAATGGGCAAAAATACATCAAAATATTTGGAACTTGTTATAAATTCCTGAGAGTTGCTCAGGAAATGTAGTGGTGTCAAAAAATTTGTTTTTTTAGAGTTAAGTATTTTGTATTTTCAAAGTACAATGAAGAAGCTGTTATTTCCACCAGTTAATTGCATTTGACATTTTATTCAAGAAGATTTTATGTGGGAATTTTGGCCAATAAAACACCACTATATACAGCTCAAGCATTACCATAATGGCTTTCTCTTTTTTTAACGTTTTACCACTTCATAAAAACATCTATTCTGCGTCTGGGCACAAACTGTAAAGTGCAGCTTGTATTGATGAGGAACTAGAGGTGCTCCACAGATGCAAATTTCTGGAGTCAGTTCCACCCTCAGATTATAGGTCTGGGAGCCACTAAAATCAGCTCCACAACTCCCATGCATGACTTGCAATGATGTCACTGTTGTGCTGATGCCAACATACTAACTGCAAAGTTTTCCCCCGCAATGAACGTTAACAGTTGGTGAGAGACTGCACCTGACATCACTAAGAAAACCCTAACATCACTGCAAGCCTGGGATCCACGAAGCATAAAAAGCTACATTTGACACCGTTGTGCATATTGCACATGAAAAGTTAACTTTTGTGAATAGTAGAGGAAGAAGAAGAACAAGAGGAAGAAGGAGATGTTTTGTGTGGTATGCCTCTTGGCCAATTAGCTGTTTTTTGTACAGACAAAAAATTAATTGGTAAAAAATAAACAGAACTGACCAAGACCAAGAGTTGCTTCTTTTGGGATCAACCCTCCACCACAACGAGGATGAAAAAAATAATAGTTGTGGCGCTACTGATTATGATATTACTGCCAAACGTTGGCTACGTGTCAAAGTGGAATGTGTGTTTTTGAACTTTAGTTAAATACAAGTAATAAAATATACAAAAGTAATAAAATCATAAAAACATTTCATGCACATATAATTAAAATCCTGCTAATCTCTGCCTGGGACTAATACAGAATCATAGAATAGAATAGAATAGAACAGAATAGAGAATGCTCACTTTCTCTCCTTTTGTTTTTTCTGTCACTGCAGATGCTGAAGGAAAAGAGAGGAACAGAGGTGAGAGGGAACCAAACAGAGCTGAGCAGAGGAGAGAAAAGGAAAAGAGAAGAAAAGTCATTGTATCATTCTCTGTCAGTCCTTCCCTCAGGTTCCTCTGCTGCTGCTGTTGTCATTATAGGAGTGGTAGTGGGCAATCACTTGTGTCAGTGATCCCCTAGGATTCCTAGCTCTGGGAAAACTGCAATCCTCACTACCATATATGTTAGACAAGTGGTTGTCTGTGCATGCACGCATGTGTGTGTGTGTGTGTGTGTGTGTGTGTGTGTGAAAACTCCCCTAGGCACGTTATCCACTGCTGAAAAGAAGTCCCAGGGGGCCTCTTGATCTACCTGCATTAAGGCGTGTGTGTGAGAGAAGTTGTGGGGGGTACTGGGCTCATAAGTGTAACTGTGTGTGCGTGTGTGTGTGTGTGCGTGTGTGTGTGTTCATAGAGGAGAGGAGATAGGCTGTTTCAGGAACAGATGGTCTTGTTACCATAGTGGGTAACTTAGTATTTGTATTAGTAAAAGTATTTGTAAGCCTGCTCCTTACTACTGTGTAGTAGTAAGGACATTATTCTCCCATTCTTCTCATCTTAACGTTATACAGTACATAGCGGTGCATGTGAACAAGAAACAGTGATCATGTGAAGCTGATGCCAACGACAATTAAAGTCTCTGACAACAACAGAAGTGTTGCTCTAACATTGAACACAAGGGCACTGTTCAATTTGCCTAGTCCATATCAGAGTAAATTCAATGCATAATCACTATTATGAAATCATGAAAATCAACCATACATGAAGACCACAAAGCTGTTACATTGGGCAACACTGCTGGTAATCCTGCTTTGTTGTTCCGACCAAACACTTTGAAGATGTTGCTCAGTGTGAATGCTTGTTAAAGGTGCACTACGCATAACCGAGGGCTGATTGAAGTGAGGACCATTTAGATTCAAAAAACATAGAGTAGGCACATAATTTATCAGTGAGTCAGGTGAGCACCAGGGTTCCATTCAAAAACACCACCTTTTGTAAGTACATAGCACTGCTGCTGCAAGCATGTAAAACTGTTTGGGAGACAATTCACAAGCAGTCTAAGGTTGTGTGATCAGGTTTATTACTGTTTGTGCACAAATGAATGTCACTCTATTCATTCATTCCCAATTGTGTATTCACTGTGGGTTAGATGAGGCTTTAATGCAGAATGTCATGCATGTACTTGCATGATGTGATGAAAATATGTGTGGCTTATAGAGAAATCTTGTTACACATTCTATGCCTTGACCTACACTTATCAAAAGAATGACAAATGTCACATACTGTATGTTGAAATAAAACCTCAGTCACTGGGCTATGGCAGATGCACTTACAATATCGTGACCTTTATTGCATGTCACTCCCTCTCTTGTTCTGCCATCTCTGCTGTCACTTTCTACCGCATTCTATCTAATTAAGAAGAAATGCCATGGGAATTTGTAGAAAAAAGGAAAAACATTGTGAATGCGTGTTCACACTGCAAACAACACAGTGAACAAGTCACCAAAGTCCATTCATTTCCTTTACAGCTGAACGACCATGAAAACAAGGCTCAGCTCAGTTCACACTTTCTTTCTTTCCTCAAGGCATTTTGGATGCAACAGCTCAAAAAACAAAGACCAATACAGAAACACATAGACATAAAGCCAATCAAAAGAAGAATTGAGCAATGTCAATAAAATGAAGTGAAAATCCCATTAAAATACCAGAAAGTGCAAGGGCAGAAGAGCATAATACAAAAACAATTCTGCACTGATCATGAGAAATGCCTTGATAGAGAATTAAAGCAGGCTGATAGCCCAAGGAATGATAGACCGTTTAAACCTGCTTGTTCTGATCTTTGAACATCTAAGGCTATGTCCGGGTAAATTTGAAAACACATCCCTTTATTCTCTGTTTTGGAAAGGGTGAAAATCTCATGGGACAAAAGGTGTGCCATCTGAAATAATAGTCTGACATTTACCCAGGATCTGCCTGGAGAACAGCTCAGGCAAACCTGTCTGCTTCACCATGATCACTTCACGACACTGCTCAGCTTTTCGATTCAGTGTAGACCTGTTAATGTGTGCGTGCAAGAAAAACTGGCTACAACTAAAAAATTTCACCGATGTCAAATCCTCCCTGTTTCCCTGCCACTGTGCTTTTGCCTCATGCATTATCGTTCCGCCTGGAAGGTGCAAAATGGACAAGAAGTTGATGACAGCCATTCAACGCCTCCCAGTTCTCCACAGCTTCTATTTGAAAGACTGCAGGAAAACAGTTTGCAGGGCGGTTGCATGATGCAGCCATCATTGCGATTGATGATACATGAAGCAGATACATATTTTTTTGGCTATTTTTGACTAACGCTACCTAATGAGCACATGTAAGCTAGCCATTTAAATCATCACAATGATGTAAGTTTATGAAAGGCAATCCCAAAGCAGAGAAAGAAAAAAAATCCACGATTTGCCTGTTGAAAACTTGTTGTGGTCTAGTTGCACCAGACCACAATGATGCAATCAGAGCGTCTCGCAGCGCACGCCGTCGGCCAGACTGGAGCAAGCCATCAAGCAAGTTGCTGGCAGAGTGAATGCCCTCTCACATGTTGTTAATGACCTGTCAAGGTCATGTTCTACTTTGTGCTCTTTTCTCCGTGTTTCCGCACTTCTCAGGGGGCACAGCATTCATACTTCATCACAGTAGGCCACCGCCACTCTGGTCCCCTATGAACCGCGCAGGGTTATACGCTCCTACCCTTGTCAAGGTAAAAACTTTAACCACTCACATATGCATGCTTGTGTGTGTTCACGCACACACATACACGCACTCACAACCTAATAATAGCCTAACCTTTATGCTGGATCAGTTACTGATGTCTCGGGATATTTCATCATGTTGAAGCGAGGTGAAAGGTCTCACTCTCTCGTTTCCTGTTTTTCTCCCTCCTCTCCGCCCTGCTCTCTCTCTCTCTCTCTCTCTCTCTCTCTCTCTCTCCAAACTGGCCTTTATCTGTGAACTTTGCTTGACCCTCTCCTGCTAATCTGCTGGGCTCCAGGGAAGCCAGCGTCAAAATGCGGCGCTTTAATGGACTCTGGGAGTTAAGGGGTAAAGCAACACTGAGTGTAAAGGGAATAGGAGATGGCTGCGGGAAATTGGATTGCGGCTTGCCTGGCAGACTTGCTCTTTCTATCTCCCCCTTTCTGTCTCTCTTTCTGTCTTTCTTCCTCTCTCGCTCTCTCTTTCTCTCTCTCTTCTCCTCTCTCTCTCTCGCTCTCCCTCTCTTTCCGTACCCCCTGGAGTTTTGCAGTTTTTAATTGGTCGTCTGTCTTTTGTTCCCACATTAGCATGGCTAATGCCAGGCTCTGTGAAACGCTCTGAAAGGGCTCTGCCATCCTTCGTCAACTCATCTCAAGGTGACAGGGACCCGGTCGTTTTCATCACGAGAGCACAAAGAGAGAGGGTTCACTTCTGCGCTACTCTGTAAAAAAAAAAAAAAAGGTTTCTTCTATTCTCATCGCTCATTTACTTTTTTTTTATTCATCTTTGTCTTGTCCAATACTCTTCGTTACTTCGTTGTGGTTGTCACACCTCTTGGTCTATCACTTTCTCCTCCTGTATACTATACATATTTCTCTATCATACACTGTCTCTCTCTCTCTGTCCTTAAGGCCAGTGGCAGTCTATTGAGAGAGCACAGAGGGCGAGCAAGTGGCAGAGGGGCCTGAACGCATTAAAAAAAAGAGTCAAAAGCCTCTGATCTTTCCTCCTCTTCTGACACCTTCTCTCTCCCTCATACCTCCTTTCTCCGTCCCTCGTTCCCTCTGAGCAGCTCCTTTCATTAGACCCCCGCTGAGAGAGCGAAGGAGAGAGAGAGAGGGAGGCAGGGTTGGGAGATGAAGAGAAAAAGAGAGAGAGAGCGTGGGGAGAGAAAACTGTATGGGGCAAATGAAGACGCGAGAGAGGAGAGAGGAGAGCAACAAAGAGCGGAAGCGGTGATAAAGAAAGGCGAGAGAGAATGAAAGCGAAAGAGAGAGTTTTTCAATATTATTACAGTTTTCTGTTATTGTAAGTTGGAGTGATTATGTTTTCAAGCCAAGTACTTTGTCATCTCATTGTGGTTTGAATGTATTATTGTTTTCTGGTTTGGAATATTTTACATTTTTGTATATAGCTTTGGCATTATTGTTTCTGATAAAGAGTTATACACAGCCAATAAGTAGCTGAATTGGACTGAATTGAGGAGGAAAGTGGGAAGTGGGAGAAGGACAGAGAGAGGGATGGGGAGAGGGAAAAGAATGAGATGGAAAAGAGCAGAAAGAGAGTGGAATAGTGTGAGGAGAAGCAAAAAAGAAAAAAAAACTACAAGGACAGGTAAACAGAAGGAGAGGAAGAAAGAAGATGAAAAGGCATGAAGCTTCTCCTCACACCTGTTGCCAAACTCAAAATGCCTCCTTATTCTTACATATACCAAGATCTGAGTGAATACTTGTCTCTGATTGGCTGTCGGATGTGCATTCAAACCATATAGGCAGGTGTTGGTATTTGGACATATGTGTTTCATGTGCCCCACAGAGCCAAGAAAGTGTCAAAGGTAAATGTCACTGTTAAAAATGGTTGATTTTCTCATTTTGTGGGGAAAAAATGGAGATATGTGGTTTTCTTTACAGAGGAAGACAGCATCAGAGCTTGATCAGGCTGAAGTTGGATTTCCTTATCTTGCCTTTTGCTTCTGATTTTGTCCAGTGTTTGAAAATGCTAGATTAAAAGATACTATGTTCAGATGGTAGGTAAAGCAATGTTTAGATATTACAGCACTCCCATTTAGATTGGCAGAGGTCAGGATTTTTACTTTGACTTTAACTGAACAACTGCTAAAGCAAAAGTGGATGTAATTTCTAGAGCTTCAAACATGGCAAAGGTTTTGGCATTTTGTAGGAGAACCTGCTGGGTAATTATGACAAAATATCAAACTTGATATAATTTGACATTATAATCATCATTAGACAAGCTATCAACTGTTATACTGATATACGCTTTGCAAAAAATCAAACAAAAGCTGCCTCTCCCTGTGGAAAAGGACGTGAAGTTATAATAACTAATCACACATTTGTCAGAAGTAGTTATTTTACAAGCCCTTTCTTCCACTTCCATTGGCACGCTACCTTGGACATTTCAATGGCAATATTATAAAATAAAATCTACCACTGCACTCTCAAGTTTCAGAAGGACTGTTGAAGTATGTTTTCCCATTGAACTGAATATTTATATAATTATTTATAAGAGAATTGTAGAAGGTGGCCAACAGATAAAGCACTACAAATTTTAAGCATATGCCCTATTAATTACAAGTTTCAAATATTCTTTTTTTTCTGTGAAGACAAATGTTTAGATATGATTCAACACTGAACAGTTTCACCTTTTCACCTGAAATATATCTGCCAGAGAAAAACAGATTCCCACCGCTTTTAGCAGTACACCAATGTGAATACCCGCAACAAAGGCTTCCTTTTCAGCTCTGTGCGAAAGATGTTCAGCCTTTCAAAGAAAAAAAAATTATCCATTACATCCTCAGAGTTTAACAGTGTGATGTTTGTATTGCACTCCTTGTATAACCCATAGCTTCATCTTGTGGCTATCCTTGAACTTGCTGCCTCCCTTGGATGGGTCTGGTTAAAAAACATCCATTTGTAATATGTTATCAATTTTCCACGTCTGTGTGTTTTGTCAGGATCGTCTTGCTTTTCGATGATATTTCCATCCATTGCTGCTTAATAATGTCAGACATCGCTGTGTTTGTATTGTACATGAGCCATCGCTCAACAATAGCAACTCATATCAAGGAACTTCAAGTCAAGGAGAGACGAGTGAAATAGAGCAAACTTTGAATAGGCCCAGATAAACACACACACACATGTAACCATTGTAATTCTTCTTTAGTCTGCGTTGTGTTGTGTATAGTGAAGATCGACACTCACTTCTTTCGGCGAGGACTGATCAGACATGGAAACGCATTGGTCAGTCTCATGGGCACAGCAACCATTTTATGCACAGCTCTATAGGAAAATCGGCAATAGTCAGCTTCGCTTAGCTAGCTATAAATATGATCGATTTAACACATTCAAGTAAGTGGAAAGTGATCATCATACTCTGTCATTAATTCCAACACAGAACCATGATACCTGTGTCATTATATTATGCTTTTACAACAAAATTAATTCCCACTGTGCTCCGTGCGACCTAACGTGGGCAAACTCCTCTCACACTAGCACAGTGCTGACATCACAGCCTGAGTTTAAGTGCCAAGGAGGCGCCCAGTGACCAATAAGATTCTACAATACATAAACAAGACTAAATATGATTGGTTATTCCCTAGCAAGTGGAATAAACCATAAAACTGTTATACACACAAACACACTCACAAGCATGCACCTCAAAGATAAGATTTTTCTTTGGGCTTTGTACTGAAAACTCAGTCAACAAGAAGAAGCCACCATGCATTATGCATCGTCATTATTTCTCTGTTTATACCTACTGTCAATAATTGTGCTCATCTTATATCCATTTGTGTCCATTATTGTTTGTGCCTCTCCATTGTTTGTAACGGAGACTCCTCCCGGCACATAAATGACAGGCAGAGTCAACCCAGTTAATAAAACATCTTTTCAAAAGCCACTGCTATTGTGTTTTGAATGTGTATTATCCACAGTGCTGTGCTTTCTGAACAATTCTGCCATTTTCATCCATTTCTCGGTGTTAATTGCTTTAATACTTGATTATGTCATGAGCTCTGATTAACGATTGTCTTGAGAAAAATGTTCTTTTCCGGACAAAAGTGAACGAAAGGCCTTGATGCAAAGAAATAGCGAGGAATGTTCAACAGTCAAAGGCAGAAAAACATCTACTTGTAACAAATTGCTCCATAGCTGAATGTGGCCAAAAAAGCCCCATAGCAGCACATGAGGGACACCATGTATCTCCAGTTTCTGCAAGGTGCCTTAGACCGCAGCATCTCAACCTTTGCAGCACATCGCTGTCCAAAATTGGGTCCCTGTGATGTAAAGCATAAACACTCAGAATGGCGAACCTTTGACACAAAATGACAATTTTTATTTTTTGTTTCAGATCACTTTAATAGAGCGTTACAGTCTGCAGTCAGCATTTTTAAGATTTCCAATGCTTTTCCCCATATGGTTTTCAATTTATGCACAAACTACAGTCCATGGTTAACATAGAGTGTTCTACATTTTGCACCAAATTACACCTCAACAAAGTCTTTCTTTTCAGTGAGCGGCTGCTTCCCCCACGACTCCACCTGCTGCTTCAGCATGGATAAAGGAACCATCAACACGTTCCTCCACAGCCGCCTTCCTCTGCTCAGGCAAACTTCACTACCAAAGACACAGCATTCTTCACATTGCAAAAATGCATTATAAACAGTGGACTGTTTTAAAGTATTGTTTACAGCTGATTGATTTACATACCTTACTACCAACAAATGAGAGCACAAATAATGTTAAAACCACAGTAATGTCCCACTTCTGTTTCTCCTGTCACTGGATTTAGTAAACCTATCAGGCTTTCCTCTCGGAACTAATAGCAACATTACAGCACTAGAAGAATCAAAATATAAATTCACATTGTTGCATCGTATCATATCACATCTAGATGCATTGTATTGTTGATCACATATCAAGATGTGTATTGAATCGGCCCCAGGGGGTAAGATGCACACCCCTTATTTTAAAAATAAGTAAAAAATAGTAAATAATT
>OMKZ01020386.1:22357-35617 GCA_900302535.1 Neoniphon sammara | reverse complement strand
ACTCTTCATTAAAGTGTTTCTTATCATCATCATTGTAGAAAACGTCACGAAACTGCAAGAATCTGAAGTCTCCAGAGTTTTGTTGGAATTAAAAGATGCTTTCACACGTAAGAGTGAACGATCCAATCAGAGCATGAGCTCAGTTTTTATTCCTCCCGCCCTCCTTTGATTGACTCTTCAGATGCACCTGTTATCCTCCACTAGCCTCAGAAAACTGTAGTTACAGTGTTAGCTTGTTAGCATAGCACGCCGATTTGATGCAAATCCACCATTTTACTGAGGATTATTTTACCAGTCTAACATTATATCAGAAGAGGCGAAGGCTAACAAAGAGCTTCAATCTAATATGGAGCTTTGGCTAGCAGTCGACTTTTCTCTTTTCTACCTTACTACTATTGTTGCTGTCGTTGTCATATGTTGTTATGGTATGTGTTGTCTTTGTACTTCTACATGCACGAACCCCTGTGCCTATATTTATGTATGTACTGTATATATTGCTTCATGATTGATGAATTGATGTTTAACCTTTTTTTTATCTTTTATCTTTTGTCTTTCAGCCCCTTTCCCTTTTCCCTCAAGTCATTTTTTTCCCACTTGCCAGGCTGCCACTGTAAATAAAAATTTGTTCTCAATGACTTGCCTGGCAAAATAAAGGTTAAATAAAAAATAATAATAATAATAAAATAAAAGTGCACGTTTTTAGCACCAGCAGTGTTAGTTATATGAAAACATTAGCTTATTGTTGCAGCACCTGTGGCTCTTTCAGCTCCAAAAAGCAGAATTTTTTCACTTTGCTGGACAGTTGGCTGGTCTTTTCAGAGTCGAGACAATATTGTTACCCTACAAGGAGAACGCCCACCCAGCCCTGCTGGGATGTATTACTGTGGAAAATACAGCCTGTAAAACTGCATTTTATTACAATTATTGACTTTTAGGAACTCTAAAATCTTGGTGGATGAAGATAGTTCTCAGGAGTAATAGTAAATAAGAAAATCCTCTGTTTTTAACCGGGTTTACTGAGTTCTTGTGCTCGTGAGATGCTCATAAGTTACGGCGGCGGTCTCTGCAGGCGACACTGGCACCGCAGACACTTAAGGCATATGGCAGCATTTTGACCCAGAACCAGAAAATGGCCTTCACATTATAAAACACAAAGAAAGAGAGAGAGAGAAGAGGAGGAGAGGAGGGAGCAGAATCACTTGACCTTTCCGTTCCCTGGCTGTTTCCCCAGTTATCCATGCAGAGCGGGGAGGGGGGGGAGAGAGAGAGAGAGAAAGAGCGAGGAAGTGTGTGTATGTGTGCACGTTGTATGTGTGCGTGCGTGTCCGAACGCTGCCATTTAAGGTGCTATTAGTGGAAGGATGTTTTGGCTGGACACTCTTAGGGTCCCTCCTCCTCCTCCTCCTCCTCTTCCTCTTCTTCCTCCTACCTGCTGTGTAATGTCCCCGTAATCTCTTGACACTCTCTGGGGTTTCGGGGAGGATGGAAAGGGGGTTCGTAGGGAGGTGTGTGTGTGTGGAGGGGGGAGAGAAGAAGAGGAGAGGAGAGGAGGAGAGCGGCGGTGGAGGGTGTTTGATAACAGTAGGCTACAAGTCCCAGATGTATTGTACCATTGCTGTGTTATTCCCAAAAAGGGACCTCGTAAACGCTGCCAGCTGAAAAGGTGTTAATGTGTCGTGTTGAAAGGGATACGCCTACACGCATATATACACACACACACACACAGTGAGTGTTTTAAATGTGTTGCTGTAACACACACACACACACATGCACATGCACGCACACAGCAGTAGTGACAATAATAGATACAGAGTGTTTTAAACGGGCGCAGGGGAGCGTCCGTCATCCTTTGCTTTATTCAGACGAGTGTTCAGAGAATCGTCATTCCCCTCATGAGATGATTAGCTGCCAGGCGTTAATCATGCCGACATTTCATAAAAAAATCAGATTACAGATAAGCACTAACAATATCACCGGACAGATTGTATTTATTGCCTTCATTAGTATTTCTCTTACAGCCTGTTTGTGATTTGTTGGTGACTTTATTGCAATCATGCTTTTGTTTTATTAATGCAAATGAGATAATAATCTTTACGTGTGGTTTGACTGTAAATCAGATTTTAAACGACTGCTTGTCAATGATTGGTTTGTTCAGGATTATATTTTTGGATTGCTGTTCTTGCAGAGCATGCCAAGATATCACAGAGTATTTTTTATTTTTTTAAATCTTTATATGCAAGTTGTTTGAGAGGCAGGTCACGCGGGCGTCCGGGCGGGGCGTCCTGGGAAATATGGGAAAGCAGCCCATGGGGGGGATGACTGTCATTGGCTAATGAGTCCTGGTGTTGTAATTAGTTCCAGGCGCCGGAGTTTGCGGTGTCGTCAAGGTTGTTCGAAACGGTTGGAGTCACATCGAGACACGGAGGGGTCTGAATGTCGGCCCGACTTCAAAGTTTCGAAGGCCTTTAACAAAGCAGAAACAACGCGGGAGTTTTATTCCTAAATAAGCAGAAAAGAGAACAAAGCCATTACCACAACTGTATTATTAAATATTCATGTGGAAGTAGGATTTAAAAAAATAAAGGAATTAACTCGCCCACAATCCCTTAAAAATAGAATTTGTTTTGCTTTTGTGAAACTAATTCTCCAAGAGTAGATGGCAATTTGTTCAAATGGCAGATATCTCATTTTTAAATGAAACTCTCCAATTAGCTTGATGACATTACTCATGGACAATGCGGCCAAAAAAAAAATACAGAATATAGTGGGTTTGAGGTGTGTGTGTGAGGCTTTTGAAAAGAGGGACTGTCTCCTGATGGGTTTTTGCGGTTTGATTCTGACCTGCCAGTTTTTTGGCTGAGCACTTTGGCAATTGGAATGACAAGGAAGCACAGTGGGGTTCAGGTTTTAATGGCAGTGACAAATGTTTCACTTACACCACTCTTGCTTCCAATTTTCCAAAATTAGGAGGGCAGGAACATTGAAAAAACAACCAATTATATTCAATATAAAGGGATCTTTTAACGAGATCGCAGTTACAGAGCTTTGGTCAAAAAGGAAAAGATGAGAAATAAAGAGCTGTTGTTTCTGCACTGTAAAAAAAATCTCTATCTTAAACCATTTAGTCTCGTGCTCAGTCTTAAAGTCTAAAAAACAAGTGGGATTATCTCATCCCACTTGTTTTCAACACAGTTTCACTTCTGGGAACGAGTACAAATTTGTTGAAACAAGGCAGAATAAGGCAGATCAGCCCACTAGGACCAAGAAAATGGCTCTTGATTCAAGAAAATTCTGGAAGTTGGTTAGCATTGGAAACAAGTGGGATTATCTCACCCCACTGGCAAATTTTTCTCACTTGCCCTTTAATTTCAAGACTCAGTACAAGGCCAAATGACTTATGATGGAATTTTGCAGAGTGACAAAGTTTGATAGTTTTACTTTGTCAGGTTTATCTTTTAATTTTGTCAACAGAGGGTGAAAAGATGGAGGGAGGAGGATTCAGCTGAGAGTGAGAGAGAGAGAGGTCAGGGGAGAGGACTGCAAATGGATGGAGGTCTTAGTGATGGGGAAGAGAGAGAGAGAGAGAGAGAGAGAGAGAGAGGGATGTGGGGGAATAATGGAGGGAGCTGGAGGTGGAAAGGAGGACACAGTAATAACGGGGCCAAGCCAACTGTCAAGTAGCCATGTGGCAGTTTGCAGATAAGGGCCATGACTAAGTAATCAGGAATATACAGTGTGATCTGCCGCTCTCCGACACATTCCCGGATACGACATCTGCCCGGCCGCCTCATTTCCCGACCACAGCATGCCGGTTCCGAGGCGACTCACTCGGCGGGAACTGAATCCGATATCCTTTTACCAAAGGGTTCTTATTCCAGCCGCCGCCGCCGCCGTGCCAGTATTTTTAAATATCAACACAGATAGCCGGACCTATCGCCACTTCTGATAAAGTTCAATTATACAGTTTACACAGACGGCTTTAGTTTGTATGGAGCTTTTATACTTGTGTGTGCGTGTGTGTCTGTTTCTCTTTAACTGGCTGATCCTTTTATATTTAAATCTGTATGTGTGTGTGTGTGGGTGTGTGTGTGTGTGTAGTAGTTCGGGTCCCATGGTGGTTTATCAGACGCTGAATACACTCTGTGCAGGTGATGGGAGATTAGGGAACGCCACTGTTTCCAATTTATAGAAGCGACTTCAGACAGCCAGGGAAATGGAACAACTGTGACTACTTTTCTTTCCCTTCACCTCTGTTCCTTTTCTTTCGCCCCGCTCTCTCTCTTTTTTCCCCTCATCCCACCCATCTTCCGCCCTCCTCCTCCTCCTCCTCCTTCACGCTCCTTTCTTTCCTCCCTCTACCTGCACCCTTCTCTCCCTCGCTCCCTCACTTTCGATCTCCTGTTTTTTTCCCCCCTTCATCTCTCCATCTCTTCCAGTCAGCTTTTACTGGCGGTGACAAATGCCTGACATCACATCACCTCCGCTGAATCCAGAACTGAAAAAAAAGAAAAGAAAAAAAAAAGAAAAATTTGTCAGTAACTCACACTAAGTTTGTGCAGTAGTTTCAGCTTTGTGGGAGGGATGCGTGACCAAAAGCATGAACAATAGTTTCAGTGTTGCAAGAGGAAGATTTGAAACTTTAGCAAAACTTGTGCACAATAGGTCATTCAAATCATGCTTTCCACATGAAAAGACAAAGTCCAATGTTTTTTGTTTTTTTTAAGGTTAACCTTTAAAAACAGATTGCAGCACATCCCATCATTACTGGAAAAGCACAGCGATGGGCTATATTGGGAAATGTGCCAAAAGTGTGAACTATTGACAGTGCTAAAAGTTCAAAACCAGCTTTACTGGCTGCGGTTCAGAACATAAACCTCAATATGTGCAGCAAGCATGCAGACCTAAGGCATCAAATTTTCCTCTTAATAACCAAAGTGATTCCAGCGGTCTTTAGCAACATTTTAGGGCGATGTACTTTTTTTTTTTTTACTCCATAGAAAGGAAAGGGGAGAGGAAGGGCATGAAAAATCAATTGAGGAGAGTATGAGAGAAAAAGGGAAAGCAAGAGAGAGCGAGAGAAGGGAGAGAGGGGGACGGAGAGTGAAAAATGTGTTGATTTGTCAGCATGGGCTGGATGTCTCATGAGACACCAATGAGAATTCATCACGAGAGACAAATTGCATTGCAGTGGTATGCTCCCTTCCTGTGTGCATGTGTGTGTATGCATGCAGACACACACACACGCGCGTGCATGAAAAGTGTGCACATGTATGTACATGCTGGTCTGCGTGTGCCTGAAAACATGCCTCTTTAGCATTCTGCGGACCCAGTCATACATGGTTACCTCTGCACAATGACAGTAATTACATTATCGATTGTTTAACCTATACTTCCCATACTGTGCGATAATGACAGCTCTGATGGATGTGTAGATGTGCAGATGGATGTTTTTTTGTATTTGTTTGGGTTTGTACATCCAGGTTTGAATTCTATTACCAGCTATTTGTCTGATAAACTAGAATCAATCCCTTATACAAAACCACACATCTATCACTGGAGGCGAAGAAGGACTTAAATATATCATCAATAATTTATAATTTAGAGAAAAATTGTGTTTATATTTGAAGAGTTTGCTTGCAAAAGTATATATCTCCAATTGTATTCATCTCTATAAACCACATTTTCACCACTATCAAAAGGTCATACAAGTAGGCTGATAATATTGGCTTTTGCAACAAATTTTGGGATTTTCGATTCAGGCAGTGCATTATGGGAAGCATTACATACAACAGTCAGTTCATTTTTCCCCCTTTTTTGTCAAGAATGGCATTTATCTGTTTGAGTGGCAACGGCGATTGTTTTGCGGTTTTGAGTTGGGAGGTTCAGCCTCAGTACACAAAGACAAAATGCAGCAGTAGCACGTGTGGCATACTGTGTAATTAAACAGGGGCACACTACAGGGCACGAGGTGTGTAAATTAGATTACAGCTATGCAAAGTGGAGGGAGTTTTAGAATGTATCTACTAGTGCAATTACAACTTTCTGCTCACCGTAGTCATGGAGACATGCAAGAAATCTACTCTGCCTCCTGCTGCTCCACATAACGAGCATGGGAACATACAAATGCGCACACACACACACACCAAACACACACACCAAATGCACACATACACACTATCAGGAGCTGCTTACAGAATTAGAAGAAAGAATGGCAGGCAGAATTAAAAAGAAAAAAGAAAAAAAAAAACAGGAAAAAGACACTGGCTGGGTACACACTTGTCTAAATCGCTTAATTTTTTTTTAGATCAATAGTGAACCAAATTTAAAAAATATACTCTATTTTGCCATATTATTTTCTGTCATTTCAGCTGCACTGAATTGCTGCAATTTGATTGTAAAATGCCCAGAAAGTAACGAAGTGAGAGTCATAAAAGAATAAAGAGAAACCAGAGCTATCTCTAGTTAGTTGTGAATAAAAAAAAGAATAAAGAAGGTGAGAGAAAAATAAAGAGAATGAGAGAAAAGACCGGTGCCAAAACAAATACAGGAGGGGACATTTGATGCAATGACATTTTGAAAAGAAAGTGATGAAAAACGACATGAGAATTGGTTCGACTGGGAGACTGAGAGGCCCACATACTGGTGAGTGTTTCATACTTTGGCCAAATGGCTATGAGACTGGCTATTTGACCAGCTTATGACCAGGGTCACACTGATCATCACCCCTGTTTATGCCTCGGTGCCGGATGATGAGGCCTTAGAATTGCACTAAGATTGGTTTTTACAAAAGAGAAGACTGAATGTGAATGTAGCGGCTGGAGAGCGGCAATAACCTTGGCCAAAAAGGACCACTTACAAACCAATCTCATATCAATACAGTGCCATAGATTGGGTTGCAGCTGAAGTGAGGCATTCGTTGTGGTTATCTTGAAGCTTAACACATATGGGTTATATTTTTTTCCTCCCTCTCTCTCTCTCTCTCTCTCTCTCCCTTTCTGACTCCTCTCAGAAAAAGAATCACCAGGCGTAGATTATATTTGATAGCTTGGCACCGACATGGTTTTAAAAAGCTACCTTCTTTTCACCTGCACCACTTTGTTCATATGGGACTATGGATTTTTTTTTCCACAGCTCTTATGTGAATGGATCTAAGATAGCTGCAATCTGAAATTCCTCTTTAACAAATGCCAGCTGCTGCTATGTAAAAGAGCAATAAGATGTGCAGTCCACACCTAAGTTTTGCATCTGTGTGGTCAATGAGGTGGATGCAGTTAATGTAATATGAAATGGCTGGATGCAATGTGGTTGTTATGATTGCTATAGTTCACCCTAAACCAGAGATGTAGTCAAGGCACCATACCTCAAGTCCAAGTCGAGGCCTCAAGTCACCAGTGCTCAAGTCCAAGTTCAAGTCAGAGACTGTACAAGTCCAAGTCACAACAGTTTGAGGCCAAGTCTTTGTCATATTACCACAAAAAACTTACAATTCTAAGGATTTATCAACAATAATAAGGACATATCGAAAATAGAATTGTTTCAGTTTTATTCTTAATAAATAAATGTTCCTTCCATGAAAGCAAAAAGTTCCTCAAATGCAACGGATGAGTCAGTTCTATGAGAGTCACTTCTATAATGGGAGCAATGGCAACTGACTCAATTGGATCAATAAAGTTTTCCTGATTCTGATCTTGAACAACAAAGAGCCAAGACCAAAACTTAGTCACTCACTGTTGTGTTGAGTTGTGAATTGGCTGTTAATATCTTTCTGAAATCCATGAAGAACTAAGGTCCAAACTTAGATGCTCTTGTTGTGCGAAGTTGCCTGTTTGCTGATGCGTGCCACCTTGTGAATTTAGAACGACTCTAACTTGAGCTAATTTAATTTCAGGCTAACCAGAAAACAATCTTTGGTTATCTTGGGTTAGGCGTCAGAGGTTAGATGCTGAAAGCAGCCTCGGGGTCTGCATTTGATGCTCAGGGTCATGGACTCTAGCCTAGGGCTGCTGCCCAAGCGACTGGATTTGACATGCCGGGTGTGAGACCAGCCTGAAAATGATGTTTTTGAGGCTTCTTTATTAATAAATCATAAGTTAATAATGATGAAGTCCAGCTCCAGTCTTGAGCCACGAGTCTGGGTGCAAGCTCGAGTCGTTACAGGGCGAGTCCAAGTCAAGTCCACGTCCAGGGAAAAACTGATACGCACTCTACATCTGTGCCCTCAGTATGCAAAACTTTTAAAACTTTTAGTATATGTACATAACAGCTGCTCAAACGATCTGACGTAGCACTTTAGCTTGCACTTCCTGTTTTGGCCTGCCTGTCAACCGTTGGCGAGGAAGTTGATGAGTCATGATGCATTATTGTGTTGACATTGCCCGACCACATCCAAACATGCACGGCTACTTGAAGCTTTTGCTTTATTTACAAGTGCAAGATAAGAAGGTGTGTCAACATCCTTCATCTCCCCTCCCCGGCGTCTCGACGCTGCGCAGACGGTGTTCAATTTGGCTGGGACAACAGCGCTATTTGCATAATTGATTACACCTACAGCCTATGGAGCAGGGCACAAACAGAAGAGAAGAGCAAACAGCCTGATGATGACATTTGTTCTGGCGAGAGGATTGCGAGCCGTCGGAGAGATTACTAGGCTGCGATGCAAGGTGAGCGGGCCAGAGGATGAAGAGCTAAGCATATGCAAATTCAAAGCAGAATATTCATGGCATCCGATTGGGGTCCCTCTCCCCGGGATTTCTCAAGGCGTGCGAATGAAAAATTGTTCCTCAAACTTTGGCTGAACTTTCTCTCCCCTCTTGCTGGCATTAAATATGTAATATTGTGTGACGTGAAGCCAAATTTGGGTGCGTGGGCACAACAAAATCAGCAGTTTTTTCTTTTGCAGGTTTTTCTTTTTTTCATGAGCCGCAGCATTTTGGCACACGGGATTTGTTTGTGTGTGTGTGCAAACTTGTACCTGCAAATGTTTCTATTCATGTGTCTTCAAGCAAATGAGAGCTGGAGTACTCATGCATGTGTGTGTGTGTGCGTGTGCAATTTGTCTTTATATATGCATTTCTGTGTGTGTGAGCGCAATGTTAGCTTTGAGATTAAATCTGGTTTCCAAATTGCATTCTGTTTGTTTGTGTGTGCGTACGCATGTGTGTGTTGCATTTGCTGAAAATGAAATGACATTTTTTAACAGTTTCTTTAGAAACTATGTAGAAAGTCACCTCTAAAAGCGTAATTTGGGGAATGCGGGCGAACGAGGGAGTTAGTATGCAGATCAGGCGAACAATTCCCTCCTTCTCAGACCCCAACGACAAGATGAAAGGCCTAATATGGGCACCTGAGGTTCGGGGGAATTATGCCGCACTGTGGAGATGGTTGGTGGCAAATTAACAGCACCCTGAACACGGACGCCCTTATTGCTGCGACCAAAAGATTAGTACTTGGTAACTTTATCAAGGGCCATAAAAGTACAACTGAATGTGTGTAAACCAAAAACTTATCCCATAAGGAAAACAAGCAGTAAAAATAATCTTGAAGTTAAATAAAGAGCCCATTTCAACCCTCTGAAGCCTTTTTAAATCTGTGCTTGAATTCGGTGGTTGTTGCAGTGTTGGAAGATTGCAGCTCTGCTGGTTAAGATGATTAATACATCATGAGCAGATTGCAAGCCTAAGGTGATTAGGAGTTTTGGTCCTCCACTGTACCCTGACATGCTGACAATGCTGACATCACACTGCTCAGACTGCACTGTTACGCAAGTCAAGTCTCTTGTTTAGACAACGTGATCGCAGAGCATGCAGTTATGGAAATATCATCTGACACACTGTTTACACTTTCTGTATTAAAATCAATCTCTCTAATTATGCCCCAGAGTAGACAGACACATGCTGTAGTAGTCAAACACACACACACACACACACACACACACACACACGTTCCCACATGCACGGATGCACGCACACTCACACGCATGCTTGCACACTCATTTGCATTTAAACATATGGAGAGAACACTAGCAGGCATAGGCATACCAGTGCACACATGCACAAACACGCACACACAAATACACACTCACACATGCATGCACACCCACTCATATGCACACACATGCACTCTTGCTGCAGTGAGTGCACACACACACTCAAACACACACATGCACGGTCTCTTTTACACACATTTATTTGCATGCTTGCATTAAAACATATCAACAAACTGATAGGCATGAGCACACCACTGCAGGCACACATGCACGCCAAACAAACACACACACACACACACACACACACACACACACACACACACAATACAATCACAGTGAAATCTCCCATTCGTTAGTCAGCGGCATAAGGACATCAGAGGAAATTAAACCTCATCAAGCCACGCTGCTAAAGCCCTTCATCTTTCAGTCCCTCGCTCCTCCTGACCATTTCCCCACCTCTGTCCCTCTATCTTCCCATCTATCCTGCCTCTCTCTAATAAGCCCGTCCTTTATACAAGAATACACACACACTTGTGCAGCAGTTAGTGAGAAGTGGAGCTCTCCTCAGAGAAATAATGATTTAATGTACAGGAAGGTGGAGAGGCTTTGTGCAGATCCACAACCAGCTGGAAGATGGAGATGAATTTGTAAACAGTGTGTGTGTGTGTGTGTGTGTGTGTGTGTGTGCGATTGTTTGTGCATAGTAGTTTGTGCATAGTAGGAGTTGGGTGTCTCTGTATGTGTTATCTGTGAGCATACCTTATTGACTTAACCAGGTGCATGTCATTGTCTGCGTGCTTTTATGCTACAGCATCACAGTGCAGCGCTTGTGTTCTGGTATTGGATTCCCAGGCAGGGATGTGTATGTTTCCCACTGCTCTGCTGGTAATAGATCAATAGGTGGAGAGGAGAGGGGAGGAGAGGGGAGGAGAGGAGAGGAGGGAAACCATATAGTTCCAGGGATAAGGTAAAACCAAAAATCCCCTGCAGTCTGCAATTTAGGTGTTTTCAGGGAAGGCCAAAATATATTACACCAACAGCGTATCTGATCAAAGTTAAGCGCTTCTGACTACTGAGCCCGCTGGAGCATGAATACAGACCTAACACAGCACAGAAAAATAGTCGTCTCATTTTCTAAATGTCATTTTCATATGGTCTCACCAACCTACCTACCTTGCTAGCTACCGCTGGTCTACATCATAATTATGTAAATTATAGAGAAAAGCTCTTTTCCTGAGCTGCCTCATTGTTCCATGAAGGGTGCTATCCCTCACCTAGGGGCCTCATAAGCATAAAAATCCCTGTAATTATGTTCCAAAGGCACCAAACTAATAGGGCTATCTATAAGCAAGGTGATTTTCATTGGATTGGCTACAACCGGCTTCGTTCATGGTGCACTGCCGGTGCCACTCAAATTATCACTGCATTGTGTCCCTCTGAAGAATAAGCCATTCTCCTGCATTCATATTTTTGCCGTAAAATGTGAAAACTGCGAGTGGCAAACAACAGGCATCCTTTAAATAAATGTTCAGCAACAGAGGATCATCAAACAGTAATAATTTGTGAAAATATGCCCTGCGAGGTGCACGCAGTGACCCTTTGAAACTCGAGCTGCAAATTCATACTTACACAGCACCGGAGTCACTGTGGGTTTCCTTTATGCTTTGCTAAATAATCACATAAGCCAGAGATATTTTTAACATGTCCTTGTTGGCTTGTCCTCAGCGTTGTGTTTGGTAATATTTTATTTGGACCGTCCAACTTAGTATCGACTTGGTGTCAGCTGTGTTCCATAATTGATTCTTAACTTTATATCAACCTGTTCACTGTAAATACTCAACTTACCAACTGTGTATCAGCTGTGTTAGGGTTAGATACTAAGCTGAATATTAACATAGGGCACTCTAACAGTGTGTTTGATTCTAAGTTGATAGTAAGTTGATAATACGTTTAATATTAACACTGGACACTCCATATAAAGTGTTACCTTATGTTTTCCTATACATCAAACAGTGCTGGTATTATAGATGTACAGGTAACTATAGAAACACTGAGGAACACCATAAATGCATCGTTACATTAACGACAAGTCTTTCCTTAAGTCCTTCTTGCTGTTACACAAGAGATTATGGCTTGGTGCTTTAATCAAATGTCCACCCTTCAGCACATGCAATGACGCAAACACATGCACAAACACACACACACACACACCCACATACACTGTCTTGGTAGCTGTGAAGAATTAATGAAAAGAAGATTGAGTGAGCGAGAGACGAGTGACATCACTGCAGCGCTGCAATCTGAACAAAACAGGTCAACAAGCCCACCGAATATCTCACCGGCTAGCGGAGTGGGCCGGCTAGTGTCAGCATTTTACATAGCCTACACACACCTACAAACACACACACACACACACACACACACACACATGCACACATACACACACTCATTCCCTATCCCTCAAAGCCTGCTCCTCTATATCGCATTACTCTTCCACCCACAGGCCAAGGCATGAATCTTCATGAATCTTCATCCGGCGATTTGGACAGAGACGAAGAACGGGAGCGAGGCTACATGAGGACCGGAGTGAGTCAGTGGTTGTAATGTGATTTGTCACTCCCTCTGCTCCCCTCTGATGTGATTACGGGGCGGGCTTCAGCCGGCCGTGTCAGATGAGATGGTCGCCTGTGATAGGAGAGGCAGAGCAGAAACCAGGAAGTGGCTTCGGTACCTTCTGCAATCTGTCACACTGGACCCGGGAACGCTGGCTTCCTGAGCATGACAGCTGCAAGGAAGCCATGGAATTGTGGGGGTTTGTTCATGCATGTGCGTGTGTGTGTGTGTGTGTGTGTGTGTGTGTTAAGGCCCATGTGCATGTGAGTGTGCATGGATATGTGTGTTTGTCTGTGTGGATTTGAGCATGCACTGGTCACACAGTGGGAGAAATACAACAAGCCACACAAATACTGAGGGACTAAGGCATACACACACACACACACATACACACACACACACACACACACACACACACACACAGGCAGTGTGCAGGACAGAAACACAAAGACTGAATAAATTAAATGGGCTTGACAGTGTCTGATACATATACTCTCATCTCTCTCTCATCTCTCTCTCTCTCTCTCTCTCTCTATCTCTCTCTCTCTCACACACACACACACACACACACACTCTCTCTCTCCATACGCACTCATAAATCTGTCTGCATCAGATATCCTCATCAGTATGTATCATCTCAATGTCACACACCACATCTATTA
>OMKZ01020372.1:23279-35175 GCA_900302535.1 Neoniphon sammara | reverse complement strand
ACCACCTGTCTCAGTGTGACAGGCAACTTGTAAGTGGTGATGCACTGACGTGTGGTTACCAAGGAGCCTGGCAGTGGTGGGGTGAAGGTGAGGGGATTGATAGCTTCCACCCCGCTCACTGTCCCCCTTGTCACCTTCTCCTCCCTGCAGGAGCAATCAAACATTTTTGTGTGTGTGTATGTGTGTGTGCGCTTGTGCTTTTGTGAGTGTCTATGTGTGTGTGCTTGTGTGTGTGGACATGTGCATGTGCCTGCTCAACGGTGAAATGCCAGGGGTGGGACTCTCTCCTTTTTTTGATTCTGTCCACGGAGATGGCTGCTGCTCGGTCTCCATGGTAACGTAAGGAGCAGGAACAGTGGGGTTGAGCTGGAGGGGAGTCGGGGGGTGATGATGGGGTTGTCAGTCGCTGTCTCTACTGACTCCCTGTTCACCTTCCAGACCCCCTCTAGGGTTTGTGATTTTTTTGATCACAGGATTTACCGCTGAGCCATAACTCCATAACAGTTAAAACATCAATAATGATTTTTTTTTGTCTCAGTTTGTGTCCATATCACCATTAACCTCAATGGAATTAGCCTAAAGAGGAGATTACATTTTCAGTATATTTAATCTGTTGAGCTGCTATTAATTTTCTGTTCTCTGCTGCTAAAAGATCCGATTTCCCCTTGAAGATCAAGAAGATGTTATCTTATTCTCCTTTTTTTCTTGGTCTACATGTGCAGCCATTGTAAGAATCCAACTTTTTACCGTTTGCTTGGTGGATTAGCCCACTGCTGCCCTTTTCACAGCAATCCACAAGAAATAGGCCAGAGAGAGATAATGCTTCACTGTAGGTGTGAGTTCTCACAACACATTTACTGCTGTATACCTTGCCTCAATGAATCCTGTCAGGCCGGTGCACATCCACTCAATAGTGGATGTCGCACCTCCTGAGTAAGAAAATGATTAGCTGGTGAGTTTGTGCCTTGTAACCCAATGTACTTTGAGTGAGAGTATTCAGTTGAATATGTATGTCTGTGTGCAGCGTGGAACAGCACACGTCACATCAACGTGTTGGTATTAACCACTGGCTCAACACTTTTTGTGTCGCTCAGCAACATAAGCCCTGTCTTTCTCCTGAAGTTCACTAATACCTGTGTTCGAAATTACATATTGTCTCTTCAGGAGAACCGAATGAACAAACAAAAAACATGCCTGTGAGTTGTGCTTTCACTCAAGAAGAAAATTAATTTACCAACTGGCTAATAAAACTCGCTAAGCTAATTGAAAATTAATTGGGAGTAATCTAAACAAGGACTCGTGGCCTGCAAAGTCATTAATTTTCTTGACACACACACACACCCACGCACACACACAAAGTCACACAGATACGCACACACCCACAAACATGCACACACACACACACACACACACACACACACATGCAACTCAAATAGAATTCCCTCCTCCCCTTGCTCGGTAGCGGTCTTCTGTCTCTCTGGTGGTTGGAGGAAATTGAATTGGCTCAGGGTAGTTTGGCCCTTATTTGTCACGTCCAAACAAGAGGTCCCTAGTAACTGTTTCCAAAGCAACAAATTGATCGACTGGACAGAACATCAACACTGGCTATTTTAATTCAAATCTCAAATTTCAGTGAACCCTTACTCCTTGTTCACGTATACCCAGTGTAACTGGATAAATTGTGATTTCAAAGCTTTTCCAAAATAAAAAGCTCTACATGTGAATCAAAGTGCAACCAGTACTCCTTACACAAGGTGTAATGAGAAATTATTGAGGCTAAGCTGCATACCTGTAGATCACTTAAAAATGGAGATGTCATAGGAGAATACATTGACAATGGGTCTGGCAGACCTGGCCTCATAGTCCAGTCACTCCGGCTCTACAGCAGCATTTGCGTCCCATACACACCCATTCAAAACCCTGCTAGGTAAGGAAAAAACTCACCTCTTCTCAAATTACTTTCGCCTCTCGCCTATGTGAATTTGTGAGTCACTGATGCTTAACTAATGAGAGATTGCTCACCCAATCCAAAATTAGGAAGCTTTGATTGTTGCTGTGTAAGATGTACTCCCAATGGCTTCTTCTTGGTCGCACTTGCCTTGTTACGTGACTTGCAAGATAACACATCATATTACTAGCCGCACATGCTAATTCCTAGCCCAGAAACCGAAGCTAACCTTCCAGTCCCACCTCTTTCAAACAGCATGCGGGTTAATTCTCCTGCCAAACAAATCAGCTCATTTACCTCCTTTGAAAGGCAGTGCACTATGCACTGCAGGGCTCAGGCAATTTTATGATGCAAAGCACAGTCTGGAGCAATCCCACCACAAAATATTCTCCCTAGAGGAGGCTGATGTCCTTGAGTGTCAGGTGCAGAATCACCCAGAGCAAATACACAACACCTTACATTAAATGAGCTTTGGAGTAGAGCATGTGAGCAGACTGGAGTGAGGTGAAACTCTGCTTAATATGTCACTCATGTGCATGCTCTGCTCAACTGCTCCAGGCCACAAACCCCAACTGTGCTCCACTCCGACTTGGATTAATTGTGCTTGACATCAATTGCTTGAATCAAGTAGTAATAATAATAGCCTATTCCTGATAATGACATTTATTTAGTTAGTGACACAGGCTATAAATCTTATGTGGTTGTATTGATTCAAAGCCTTCCTTATGCGGGTGTGCAAGATATTGGACCTGACTGCAGAGAAGACAGAGGTTCACTGTGTGTTTCTTGATATTAATTCAACAATAATAAACAAAAACTGCTGCTGCAAAAAAGGACAGGGCTAAGCTACACTAAGCAGACACTCTTGAGACTACAAAGACTAGTCTATTCCTAGTTTGAATTCTAGTTTGAATTTGTCAGTTGGTTGCTTATCTGTGATTTTAGGAGCAGCGCAGAGTAAACTATATGTGATTTGGAGAAGTACAGCATTTTGGGTAGAGCACAGTAGAGCAGGAACTTTGCATAAAATTCACTTCTCACGCAGATGAAATGCTGTCCTTTCCACTCATTGTTACGCTCCGCTCACATGGTCCGATTGCGAAGATAACACATTTACTTATTGTGTTATTCTGGTCCCAGGAGAACTACTCTTCAATGCAGGAAACAGTTACCAGACAACAGTTACCAGACAAAGAGCTGAGGGGAAGTTGGTGGCAAACCACAGGGGCAGTTTCACCACAGGAGGGGGCTTCCGCCAGCCAGCCAGCCCATGACATCTATAGCTGACACTGCTGCCTCCACAGTTCCCACTCAGTATGGCATGTTACATACTGACATGCTTCCATGTTGACTGAGAATTTTTTCCTGCTTGAAGGATTTATATTAAAGGTCACAGAAAAGGAGAGTAAAGGTTGAATGGAGTCTATTCATGCATGCATCGCTTAGTAAAGCCACAAAAATAACAAAACACCGCACCTTGCACCTCTAATTTGGTCTGAGCAGTCTGCTAGATCCATCTTAGCCATGGACAAACATTTTCAAGTCACACACCCCCCCCAAATAGCCCCATGTGAGTCAAACTAGCTCCATATGATAACATTTTGTCCTAAGGAAAGCATGGAAAAATTTGTTACTGAGTTATACTACTGGAAGATAATAGTGGTGAAGGAATAACCTATGTTATACAAGTCTTTCTTAAACTTACTCTAGTTTGGATTAAATTAACTACTCCTCATTTTATTAAAGCCCCATCTTTCACCCATTTGGATCCCCAGGTCCCACTTAAACAACCACTGGCCTAGAACAGTCACACCAGGCCCAAATAGATTATAACACTAGGTGTCCCGGCTACCTCACAATCTGGGCTGCCATTAAATATGTGTGTCTTATGTATGTGTGTTTCCATGCACTTGTTTGCCCCTGCCCATATGTGTTTGTGCCTGTAACTGTACACAAGGACAGGGTTAGTGCAGTGTCGTGCATTTGAGCTGACCTTTTGGCCAGCGCCTTGTGTCAAGTGTGTTTGGCCTGAAGAGCTCCCCTGTGGCTGCGCTCTGCTCTTCCCATTGGCAGGCCGTTTTTGGAGCCGGGGCCTGCCAGCTCCTGCCATCTGCCAACGTCCTTGCAGCGTTCCTGATGCGGAGTGCAGGCGGAGGGTGACAAGCAAAAACAACAGACCCCTCTGGCACACGCTAGCACAGACTCAGAACACACACACAAGGCAGATACACACACTAACTTCTTGGCACCACACACACATTCATCGCACAGACTCTTCTCACACCTCTTGCTCATCAACATTCAGTGACTGTGAGGGTGATGGAACCGGTTAGAACACAGATGATAAATGCCAGTGACTCTTAATGAGTCTTAATGGCGATGATGGCAACAGTGATGTTAATAATGATAATGATGGGCATTATTTTGAGGGCGAAGGAGAGGGTGATGATACTGAGGTTGATGACGCTGATAGAGTTGACGTCGCCAACTCGCCTGCCAGCAATTAAGATGTTGACAATGTGGCTGTCAGCATCAGTAAAAAGCCTTCATCCTGAGTAAGTTTTATCATACCCTGATGTCTGAACCTAGAAGTCAGCAAATGACACCGCCGCCTCTCACATCATGTCAGTACAAGACAAGACCAGCAGTAAAGAACAACTTAGAACTTCAGAAGAGTTGATGTGAGAAGTAGCTGACTAAATTAGTACAGAAGCTGATGCAATAGGAAGCAAAGACTTCCTTGTATCTGCTATAAATAGCTGGAAAAGTCAGCTGTGCCATAACGCTCTGGGTAAAGCATCTTAACTTGCGGAGGATTCAATCCATTTCCTGCCACCAGGGAAACAAAAGAGATGAGCTTTTAATTACAAACTTGTTTGCTGTTGTCATTTTATCACCTAAATGAGTCCGAAGGGAGTATCTGCACATCTCTCTGCCCTCTTTCTCCATCTGTCTCTCTTTCTTTCTCTCTGGAGAGCCTCATCTGTCATCACAAGTTGCTCAACCAGGCAAGGCTTTGCTTTTGGAGCAATGTTGGAAATGTTTTAGACCACTAGCCCATGCATGTTATTAGCTGTGACCAGCAGCTCTATAGCTCAGTCGGTTGGTCAGTCTGTCGGTCCACAAAAATTTCCCCACCCTTTGGTGGCCACATTTTTCCCCCTAGGAGGCTGACATTTAGTATGGAGGTCAAGTGTATGTGTGAAAGTGTGTGTTTGTGTTCACGCCAATTGGCTAAAAGTGGGTGTGGCAATGGGAGTTGCCTATCACAAAAAAGGCGCATAACTTCCAAATGGATTCACAGACATGCACAAGATTTTGTGGAAAGGTTGTTCATGAGCCAAAGGACAGCTGACTAACTGTTCATGCTGATCGGCAAAAAGGGGGTGGTAGACATACCCATAGACAGACATACCCATACACACACATACACACACGTCATTTTTTCACACCCCCTTTCATAACTCATGAACCTCCTACAGTCTCTTGTGGGAGGCATCGTTGGTCTCAACAGAGTTCTTGTTTCAGTGTTTCAGTGGTGCGAATTAACCCCACCCCCTGTATTTTAGCCACACCTTCTTTCATAACCAGTCCACAAATATCTATCCATTCATTGCTCCACAAAGTTGTGCCCACCCTTTAGCAACCACATCTTTCTACCTATGATGCCGAAATTTGCCATGGGGGTCAAGTGTTTGTGAGGTTGTATGTGAATGCATGCACATGTGGATGCATGCGTGTATGTGGTCTCAGCTATATAACAATTTGTACTTGTTTCTCAGTGTAGGTTGGTGCAAAAATATTCTCACTCTAGCAGCATCCTGTAAAGACAGCAGCCAGTGAGACCTGGTGTGCTCCAGCCTGTATTCCTTATGCTCCATCCCCGATGTGGAGCGATCCAAGTCCAAGTTTCAGTTTTGTGTGTTTTTCCTGGGCACTTCCAAGTCTGCCAGCCAACTGCAGTAATAGTGACTCATGTAATGAACTACACTCATAGCTTGATATGACAACCATGTCAAAATAAGTGATATCCTCCTTATGGTTATTCCTTCATATAGATGGAAAGACACGGTTACTTCAGAGAGTCTTAATATTAATTTCACGAGATCAGATACTGTTTTACAATTAAAAAGTCTGCCATTTCCTACACAGCCAAGGGCAGGACCATGGGTGCATGTTTTTCAGTAAAGGTGGGCCCATTGACAATTAGATGTTTAAGCCTTGCAATGGTAGTGTCATGTTCAAAGCCCCAGTGGTATTAAAACCCACAACATTGTCAGTATTTATGCTAATTTCATCTGTACTTTTCTGTTATTTTCATGCTTTGCCCACCTCATTGTGTTTTTCTCAACTTCTGTTCCTGGGTTGTTGTGATTTTAAAGCTATGAAGTAGCCGTTTTCTCAGTATAGAATTGGCACATTGGCATTTGATTTGATTTATTTTAGCCCAGGTAATGTTTTCTAACAACCTAAATGGAGTAATTTACTCAAGCGTTTCACACCTCAGCCTGATGTTCAGCCTGTGCTGTGATGCCCATAAAAGTCTTGTCCATTACATTTGTTGCTGTTAAATCCATTGGAGTGCTGTTGGACCTTGCCTTTTTAGCCTTGTAAAAGGCAGCCTTTCAGAGGTCCAGATGTAGCTAATGCAATCACACGCCCCCACAATAGAAGAATGGCCACAGCAATGGAGCCATTTTCAACCTGTGGTCCTTGCTCCCTTTACTCATCAGTGTCATGGCAGGTGATGAAAAGAGAGAGAGAGAGAGAGAGAGAGAGAGAGAGAGAGAGAGCTGCTCTCAGTTGGAGCAATTGTGATTAGCCTACAGATCTTGGTACAGCAGTTACATGTTAATGCACATAGTTAATGCATTCACTTCTGTCACATCATTTTCCAAATTTTAGCGTAAAGTAAGATTCCAAGATAAGCAGACCATGTTGTGTCCTATATTCCCTGATGAAGGCTTTCTGCTGAAATGTCTAAGAGTTGTACATTTAATCCTGTTGAAGTAATGAGCCATTATAGAATGAAGGATTTTCAACCTAAGAATAGTGCCTTGGCGCTCCAAACCAAAGAGCACCTTCTTAGCATATTAAGTGGACCACATGCAGCGCTCTCTGCTCTGAGATTTTTTTTTTTTCCCCCAAAAATTTAGCCTCTTAAGCAAGTCACTAAAACCACTCCAGTTTCTATGCGCATGACCAGAGTTTTGTAGACATGCAACATCTCCATGAGTGACAAAACATGTTCCAGCTGATATTAATTTCATTTTTTATTCACACTGATTTTGTTCTTGCTGTGGGCGCTCCTTCTGCTTAAACGGAACAAACCTAGCGTGAAGAGGTCTTGATTTGTAGCCTTTTTGCTTCATGCATGGTGCCTCTGGAGTTATGTGGTTATTAGTGAGGAGTGTTGATTGTCTTTCCCACCATGAGTCCCATGGCGCCATTTTAGCTGTTTGGCTCGTTAATCTGCTGCTACTTTATCTTTACGACTCATTAAGGCTCAGAGGCCAGCGAGGGTAGAACACTTGCACTGTAGCTCTGCTATATGTGATTGATTTTGCTGTATCATGGCACAATATTTCTCTGAGGATTACGCAGTCTAGCCCACTGCACTATGGATTGTATAAATTCTGCCTTGTTAATGCAGCTGTAACAGTGCCAAACTCAGTGCTGCTGCAGCTACTGCCCAGTGACTGGCTGTGACCATGAAGAGAGAAACCAGAATATTCACCCGTCATGCCTCAAAGCCTTGCATCTACTGGCATGTCAACATCTGATGTGTCATTTGTAGGTTATGAGTGATGGAGATCATTTTTACCTGCTACTACTGTCCTTCTGTTTTGAGAACCATCCAAACTGCCAGGGTCTGCAAAAATATTTTACTTCGGATCAGCTAAGAAAACGGCACAGCTGAGAACATTAATTTTGTAAACTACCAGAGGGAACAGTTTGACTTAAGGTAATGTGGATGTTCATGGCTGTCATATTAATAATGTTACTACTGTTGAATTGTCAGTATAAGCATTCTGATGACAAATGATACATGGCCTCCTGTGCTGTAAATGCGCATAGTCACTGGAAAGCTGTCAAATCCTCAAAACTAAAATGTCTCTGAAATCAAATCCTTCTGCAAGTATGTATAAAGCCTAAGATACTTAGAAATCTGCCCAGCTCTGCAACTTGCTGATATAGTAGGCCGCATTAGCAAATGACTGCAACTGTGTATCAATTTTGCCTTGTTAGGCAGTGGAGTGACTGCCAGCCCCGCAGCTGCTGTAGTGACTGTGACTGTGCTTGTTTGATAATTTATCAGAGACCATGTTGTGAAGCAAACAGAGGGAGAGAGTCAGGGCAGACCAGAGGTGGCTCAGCTCTGTTGTCTCTCTGGGGGACCTGCGAGAAGAGGCTGGTCTGTCTCTCTTTCTTAACTTTCTTTCTCTCACTTATCTTTTTGTGCTCCCTTCATGTCTCTGGTTCTCCCATGCTTCCCATTTTCATCCACTTAGTATCGCATTTCATCGTGACTCAGCATACTGAATCGGTAATGGAGGCTATCGGACAGAGAGAGCACTCTGATTGGCTGGTCAACCTAAGCAAATCGGGGCCCCGAGAAGAAATCGGATTGTGCTGACTATGTGGCTAACCAGACAGAGTTAGTTGTAGTAAACAAACCTCCTCCCACAAGCAAAAGACCTTCAGGCTGACCACACCAGTGTCAGCTGCAACTTTTCATCACACATATTTTCAACTCGTGGCCTTTCAATGTTTCGACAGGTTCAGAAGGGTGTGAAAATGATAGACTAACAGTTTTTCTTTCTTTTTATTTTTTTGGCAGTCTTTCTCTGATTGAGACTTTTTTTGCTGTCAAATATAGTAAAAGACAAAAACAAATTAAGAATATATCTGCAGTATTAGTAGTAGTCTTTGTGTATCTGTCTTGCTGTGGGTCCCAGATGTGCCAGCCTGGAATAATTAGACTCTCCAGCAGCACATCACAGGCCGCTGCACTGTGGGTGGAGGCGACCACTGCAGCTGTAGCTCTCAACTTTTGGCCTGGTCTCTTTAATGCCACGGTGTACTGTCACTGGAAAGTTGCAAAAACAAGGAGCGCTCTGGCCTATTGAATAATAGAGCAGGAGAAATCCTGGAGGGTAAGACTAGATGAGAGGATCAGGAGGGAGGGGGGCTGTAGATGGGTGAGTGATGGAGAGAGAAAGAGAGAGGCCTGGAGAAGTGAGCATGCGAGCCAAGACAGAGAGGATGTGAAATGGAGAAATCGAGGGGTGAAAGAAGAGAAAGAGGCCTCTTCTCTGGTGTGCTGATGCTGCTAAAACACTGGACTCTTTGTCATTCACAAACAAATGACGCAGGTTCCTCCCAGCCTGCTCCCATGTGGTGCTGCTGTCATATAAATCATATGGCTTTCTGTCAACGCTTCTCAGGGTCATTGTGAGATACAGGCCCCTGTGTGTGTGTGTGTGTGTGTGTGTGTGTGTGTGTGTGAGAGAGAGAGAGAGAGAGAGAGAGAGAGAGATAGAAAGAGGTGGTGTGAGCATGGAATCTGATTCCTAGACTCAGGTTGCAGGACTGTTTGTTTGTTCTTGTGTGTGTGTGTGTGTGTGTGTGCGCGTGTGTGTGTGTGTGTGTGTGTGTGTGTGTGTTGCTGTACACCTGTTGTGACTAGATGAGTTGAGTGTACCTGTATACCCATCGGGCTGCATGGGACAGAATTACACAATGACAGCAGAGTAACAGGAGCCCAGACACACACAGGAAGTACACACAAACACACACAGGCCAGTGATGTCACTGGCCCTCCAGTCATGACACATGATAACTTGGCAGCTCCAGGGGAGCCCGGCCCTCCAGCTGAATGGCTGAGGTAAGCTTCTCATTGTATTTCCCCAGCCTAGACTCTTCTATGTCAATGTAAATTCTATTTGTTATTTCTATTTTTTTCCTTGTGTCTCCATTTCTGCAATATTGCAGCCACCATGGCACCATGTTTTTTAATTAAGAGCCAGTCAGGGCAGCAGAAAGTGAAACACAATGAAGGCATTATGAAACTTTGTCACAGTGTGCCATAAGTCATTTTGTACAAATTAACCAAAGGAAAGAAAAGTTTGCATTTATTATTGTGAAAAGTACCATGGCTGCATTTTTAATCTTTCATGATCCTCTTTGGATGCTAATATATTTTGGTGATGTCATATAATTGGAGATTTTGTCTATTAGTTTGTATGCACTATTTGCACCTTTAATTAAATAAACTTGAACTTGAACACAGTACATACTTTTGCATGTTAAAATAAAGAAGTGTTTTTACATGTAATATGCTTTAAACTATATTTGTTAAGAATTCAGATATCAACATTAACTAGCAAGCCTTACTATGTTCTCCACAGCACAGATTAAGGCAGCTGATTGGTTTAGATGCCTCAGAGCTGAGATCTACAGTGAAGCTGCAAAATTTGGTCTATATGTTGACAATGTGCCATAGGACTATTCAGATTCTGTAGTTGTTTGTGATTGACACCACGTTTGGCATGAAGAGTCAATCTGGAATCGAACAAGAGAAAATGAGAGCCGTCAGTAATTTTATGGCCACTCAGGCTCAGGTCTCTCCATGCATTATTATTGATTGATATATATTAATTTGCCTCTATGTCCTCCTCTCTTTTTAAAAAAAATTCAATATCTAATCAGAATTCCTCTAGCTGTGACAAAAAATGACACCTGTGACAAAAGAACAAGTTCCTCACAGGAAAACAAGCCACTCCTGAAGCTGAATAAATGAGTTCACCACATTCTCGTCCAGAAGCTAAAGAACTCTTTAAAAACCATCCCTTACAATCCCTGTTTTTTCTTTCCTTTAAAATTATTTTATGGCATTTCTGCCATTTCTGAGCCTTCTGGAGCGAAAGACAAGAAAGATGAGTCACTGGACAACGTGTCAAAGGTTTAGGGACTCGAAGTACATGTCATGTAGTCTCAGCCTGTTGTGACATGTGGCGCCGTTTCACTGTGAAATTCTGACAGAGTAAACAATATTACAACGGAGGGAGGCAAACTCCCAGCTGACCCATTTGGTTGCACAATGTATTGTTTACCTCAGGAGAAGTGTTTAGATGCAGGTGAAGAGCTGATAGTTTTGTGTTGGAGCGAAAAAATAGATAGAGTAGAAAGGTAACAGTATAATATGATGATTGACACAATATGGAGGTATACAGGAGGAGGGGGTGGTCTGAGACTGGTGAAATATAGACGAGATTGCATTGAAGGGTAAAATAAAAGTGCTGACAACAGAAAGACAATTGAGAGCGGGGTGAGACAATTATGAGATTGACTGACAGCCCTCCAGATAAAAGAAGAACTGAGAAGCTGATGAGATCTAAACTGTGAAAGAGAGATTACAGACATCTCCCTGACAGAAAGTCAGAAAACACAGTGAGACAGAGGGAAAGGGAGAAAATATGGTGAAAAAAAGAAAGTATATGAGGAAAGAGTGAAAGACTGAGAGACAGACAGAGAGAGATGGAGAGATGGTACAGGAAGCCATTTGAAGCTGTGCTGTGTTGAAACCTCCAGCCATGGCAACCAGGGAGCGATGTATGCCGCTAGCTATGTGCCTCATGCTCTCTCTCTCTCTCTCTCTCTCTCTCTCTCTCTCTCTCACTGTTAATTTTTGAGAACACACATGCACATATACACTAACAAACTGATATATTTGCACACTTTTTGAGAACACGTGTACGTATGCACTAAAGACATGGATAGACGAGTGTTTCACACACACACACACACACACACACACACACACACACACACTACACACTCAAACACACACTCTCATTGCAGTCAGTTAGAGTGTCTCACTGTCATGCAAGTTGAAAGCCAATAAAATCAAAGCATAAAAAGGCAAATTAATCTCTCCCTCACATA
>OMKZ01020372.1:0-21326 GCA_900302535.1 Neoniphon sammara | reverse complement strand
TGTGTGTGTATGTGTGTGTTGTGTGTGTGTGTGTGTGTGTGTGTGTGTGTGTGTGTGTGTGTGTGTGTGTGTGTTAGCTGAACTTTGAGTCACACTCCATCTGTGGGTTGTTTTTCGGCCATAAGCAGGAGGTTCAGCTCTCAGCTACATCCCTGCCTGCTGTGACAGCCCCACTCATGTCTGTGTGTGTGTGTGTGTGTGTGTGTGTGTGTAGGGTGGGGAGGATGCATATAACTATTTTGAAATAATTACAATAATGACAGGGTTAAGGCTTCTATTTTAAAACATAGGTAGTCTATAATAATGGTCAGATTGTCTTTTCCACAACACATTATTTTAATTTAAAAGTTTGATTGGACAAGTGAAAAAACACAATGCCTCATTCTAATAAGTCAGTGTAGTGATAGAGAATTTCCATTAAGCAGATCCAGATAGGGAATTCCCATTAATTTAGAGCGACATCTAGGTCGGCAGGTTTAGAGTGTCACCTAGGTAGGAAGTCCACACTGTATGGAACAAATGATTTTCCCGCTTGCCCCAAATCAGACAATGATGCTTTACTTTTGCCAATTCATGACGTGCTAACCAAATGCTGATGTTCTCCAGCTCAAATGAGAGACTGAACGCCGTGTCCTTTCAGTTATACTGTGGTAATTAAAGCATGAAGGGAGAAACACTTCAAACACTTGTCTCAAAGCTGACCATTAAATTATTAAACGCTGACTTTTCAGACTTCAATCATATGATTCATATCATTTAGATATAAGGAGATTTATAACAGAGAGTAGGCTTTAATAGGAATCTAACCGACTTGCTGGACTGAAATATTTATGAGTTAAAACTAACAATTTGTTCAAGCGAAATTCTGGTTGGTCAGTTTGTCAATGAGTGAGTGAGTCAGTCATTCAATTAATCAAGTTACCGAGTTTTGATTCTTTCTTCAAGCATCATTTCCTGAAGCTTCTATGCACAGTAAAAAGCTGCAGAGTTTCAAAACAAACAACAGGGCCATGAGTCAAGTGCTTTCAAACTCACTTGTTTCCAGGCAGTTTCGCATGACATTTTATAGGGTCATTTTGGATGGCCTAATCGACAGGAACATAAAAATAGGTTTTTGTATTCAGTTGCACATTGACATGCAGATTTTAGTGTTAAGCTGCTAATTATATTGTGTGCTCTATAAAGTGCAATTCTTGATCCCTATTGGATTGTTTGTTGTGATACAGGCTGTTGCTATAGCCCCTGTCACCTCACAGTGTGTGCTGTTGCTCCATGTAATCAGACTACAGGCCGGCACAATACACGTGTACACTGAGACAGACAGTGTTGATGTGACAGTGATGTTGGTGTGTAGGAAGTGGTGGGGTAATAGGAGAAGGGACACAAAAGCCTAGTTTCTACTACACAGCGCTTACTGGGACTTCATTAATATTCATTACTTACATGTACTCTTTTACAATGAGGTTGCCACATTTCTGTGATTCTTTTTTGCATATCGTTGCTTAAAGAGATTTTTTTTTTTTTCGTTTTTTACCACTGGGCTATAAGCATTTTGGCCCTGTTGTGGAGTGGTGGCTGCTGGAAGGTTGTTGGGTTTATAGTGGACCAAGATGAGGCAGGCCTGTACAGTTGGAACCATTTAAAAATTGATGATGCTTGCGTTTTTGCCCTTTCATAGGAACAGATTAGAAACGTCTTAGAGCACCTTCTCACAACATGCAGACTGAACTATACCATGTGATCAGCTATACCATTTTTCCATGTACTTTTATTGTCTCCAATATTCTCTTAATTCTTCAATATACTCCAGTATTCCAACTATGCCGTGGTGTCGGTAACCTCAGTCAGCTGGAGCCAGGGGCTGGAGCTGGAGTTGAAGAGAGGTTAGGGGGAATTGTGGGGGCATGGCTATTGAAAGCCTATTTAAAGGTTAAAGTTTTGGCAAAACAGTTTTCTCAGTGGACTACTGCTGTAAATTACAACCTCAACTTAAGTGTATAATGCTTTTTTTTTTCTTTTTTTTTTACATTGAACTGTGCCGATGAATGAATCAAAACAGTTAAACTTGTAATGGGAAAAAAAACATTGCCTTTGAACTTGTGCAGTGTTGCCAAGAAAGCCAGATTGTTTGTTCCTTGTTGTGTTGGCCTGTGTAAAAAAAATGCCTTGGCTACTGGGGGCTGGGGGATCAGAGATCGTCCATGAAATGTGACCTGTGTGTGGCCCAGCAGACTGAGGCAGGGACCAGGGTCAATTTCAGTGGGAGCAGGACAGGCAGAGAGGTGAAACATGGCTGCGGACACTCAGAGGAAAACCGACATGGAGCAAATGTGGTGAGGAATATTGGATTGGAGGATTTGCAGCTCTCTCAGGACCTTTTTTTTTTATTCTCAATTCTAATACCGACAGACCACCCTGTCATTGTGGGGACTTGGAAAGGTTTTGATAACATTTCAAGTACCCTTGGTGGGCCACTCTTGACACAGGAGTTCTTTTTAATCTTGCTGCAACCCACCTTGCGGTCCCAGCCTATTTGCTGAAAACCACTCAGTGCCAGCCACTCCTTGACTGGAATGAGCACGGTGTGTGATATTCTGCCTGTCGTCTGTCTGAGCTACCAGCTGCTTCTCCACTGAAGCAGAGCTGTGGTGGAGCTGTAAAGTGACCTGATGCCCAAAATAGGATCCCAGCGGATTCCCCAAACTGTCCTCTGACCGCTCAACAGTGGGATCCCGCTTTGTGACCTCTGTGTGCCGTGTGCGTAACCTTTCATTATTAATGATTCAAATCAGGCAAGGTAGTCAACTTCCGAGACTTGTAGAGAAAAACAAACGAAAGAAGCACGTTCATCTTTGCTTTTGAGCAAGATGACGATGACGATGTCACTGGAACGTCCCATCAGCCCTTTCTGCTACCGTCGCCACTCCTGGGTTTGGTATGTGCAGATGATAAAGGAAGAGTGAGGATCCAACAATGTTACAGTTGCTCTTCGCAATGTGGGTGTGTGTGTGTGTGTGTATGTGTGTGTGTTCCTTATTTGCACCATTTTCCTTGTGCTGATGTGAAAACATCAGCATAGTGTAAACAGTGATGTGTGTGGAAGGATGTCCATGTCATTTCTCATTAGACTCAGTCCTTTGTAGTGGTTACTCACTGCTGTAGTCTGTAAGTGTAGATTGCTGCTGGAAATTGCTGGTAACACTTTTAGAGGCAAGAAAATCACCTCAGTGCATAGGAGGGGAGCCATGGTGTGAAAATTACTACTTTGCTCTCTCTCTCTCTCTCTTTCTCTCTCTCTTTCTCTCTCTCTTTCTCTCTCTCTCTCTCTCTCTCTCTCTCTCTCCCTCTCAGCTACATAATATACACCTCCAGAAAACCATACTGTCACTTCAGCCTCCTTGCCCACTTTTGTCAACACAATGTATATCTCTCTTTTCATCGTATAGTCGTCTCTTTCAAACACCTCTCCGTACAGTGCCAAACTACACTCATGGATCTGTTAAAAAGTCCTTTTCATGCATTCATTTTAATGAGTGCTCTTTTTGCTCTTACTCTGGATACATGCAAGGGTTAAATTGGGGTTTGTAAGGAGAGAGGGGGTTCCGGGGAAATTGGAGCCTGGAGAGAAGGGATGACTGAATCAATGGCAACATGATTGGCAAGCCTGTCATTATCAGTTAAGTCTCAGTCATTGTTCTGACTACATTTGAATAACTGCGGTACAAGAAAAAACATTTAATCATTATAAACAAATGATAGCAAGTCCCATTACTGACCTGTTCATAATTTTTAAGTCTTATCACTTTCAATTCATAATAATCAGATAAACGTGAACACTTCTGTGACCGGTTTCATTCTTGTGTGTGTGGAGAGTTAAGAGTGTGTCAGTCTTCCAGCTTGTAATGTGGCTATGTTATGTTGTCTTTCATTCATGCTCTTTGGTGTCTCATCCCAGAGTGAATTGTCATTTTGAATTAATTTGTGGGTGACAGTGTGATACAGTCCTACATCGTGAAAGGGGGATAAGGGGCAGATGAAAAAGGTGCTGGGTTTGTAGGGGAAGAGAGAGCCGAGAGCGAGAGAGAAAACTTGGCTCACGGGGCCTTGTTATCCGATTCCCTGTTCTTATGTCAGGATCAAGACCTCAAACCCCATCTACTGTGTTCCCAGTCTTAAATATCCTCTACAGACATGCATGTGCACACACATAAACACACACACACACACACACACACACACACACAATTACTGGATTAATTGAAATTCATGCATATGCTCTCACGCACAAGTGCAGGCACACACAAACACTGTCAGAGGGTACAGTATAAAGTGGCATGTGTGTTTGATTATGCAGCAGTGACGTGTGTCCCAGATTTCCTTTGCAGTATATAGTAGCCGTAAATAATTAAGTTTGGCTGGTGAGGAAGTAAAGCAGATCCTTTGTGTAAGTGAATGGTGTTTTTATCTTTGCTGAGCGGGACCAGCTGCCACATGTGCAGACAAAAAGGGGACATACATTGTACTTTTGTGCCTTTTGTTATTTTGGCTGTACGCACTTGTTGACATAGCAGGAGGTTATAAAGTCTAGATACATGCAAGGGTTGAAGTACCTTAAATGCAATGTGTTAATACACCCTCTGGTAAAAATGAAAGCTCACATTTCTATATAAAAAGCTGCATGCTAGATGCTATAGGTCTGTCCGTGGTTCGCAAGTAATGGATAATCTACTGTACGACAAATTGGTCTTCTGTCAAAAAACAAATTACCTCCACACCAGAAGGCCAATAGGAAGACCACCTCAGAGTTGTAATCGGTGGGAAGATGTTTTATGTAGGAGTGGCTGGGTAGGAACTAAATCTAAACCATGTCTGATAACGAAAATCTTCTTGAAGTCTACAGTCTAATCAAATGGGTATCTATTGTCTAATGGTTAGTCTCTTTGGGGATCTTTGATCTGACAAGGTTAGGGGAACCCTGCTTTAAAGAAAAAAAATTAACTTTAATGGAGTGGGGTTGAGTTGTTTAGTTACCTGGGCTGGTAATCCAGAATACTGTATTTGTATCTCTACATTCACTTCCATAGCACAGCAGAGCAGGTCTTAAAATAACACTTTCAGCACATAAAACTATTGCAAACAAAGCAGATTATGACAAAGTAAAAACAACAGTCCCAGTATCCATTTTTTCATGGAACTAATTTGTGAAAGTAAAGTCATTTCTTCCTGGCACAAGGTTACTATATGGAAGTTACCTGCAGATGCTACCTGCTGGATCTACTTTCCAATACAAATAGGAAAATAAGAAATAACTTGAAAAGAGAAAATAACAAGAAATAACAAGAAAGGAGATGTTTAATTACCTAAAAAAAAGGGTTATTTTGGGACCAGTTTTGCGGCTCTATGAAAGTGAATGGAGGATACAAATATTCTTTCCTGGATTAGCAGCCCAGTGAAGCACGGACGGTAATGAGGATATTTCGCTATCATGTGGACTCATATCATTTTCAGGCAACTATACAACCCAACACTCTCCCAAAGTTTCATTTCGCTTGAAGCTTTTTCACTGGTAGTAAATGGTTACATCATCTGCACTGTTTTGAACTCAGTCTAAGTTGCAGTTCTGGTTAACACGGTGTGAATGCTGCTGACGTCACGTTCGGCACACATTATTACTGTACCTCAATTAGGAGATTAATTAAGTGACAGCGGAACTTCCTGCAGTGCCCTCTTTTTCACAGAGGGAAAGGTTGAGAGGCATTAATCTTACAGAGAGACGGGGAGCAAGAAAAAGAAAGCAAAATTGTGGTGAGACCAAGAACTGAGATAAAACAATTTTGATTTTTCTCTCTATATCTGAAAATTAGAGCTGGCAGATATTAGAAAATGGCTCTATCTGTTTGTCCGACCTCATTTGTCTCTTTGCTCTTCCTCAACTGCACTCCTCTTTTCTTTGTTCTCTCCTTCCTTCATTCCCTCCCTTTCCCCTCCTCATCATCTCCCTTTCCCCCTCCCCTTTTCATCCCCATCCTAGGCTCCATCATTGTCATTCCCATCTACTCCTCCATCTCTCCCTCCTATCTAAAGCACATCAGTCACACTGAATGGAGGCCATTGAAAACTTTGAGTGGCATCTCAGGTGCAGTGATTGGATGAATCAAGTACTCAAAGTGTGTGTGCTCATGTAAAAAAGTCACATAGGAGACTTTCAGTGTATGTGTGTATGACGTTACAGCTGTTCTCTTATCTAAGGTGAGGTTTCCCTGGCAACCCAAGACGATAATTGCCTCACCTGTGCTGTAGCTCGCACATGTATACATACTACTTGGTATAGGGCAGTTCAATGGTTAGCCTTTGTCATAAAAACACACATGCTCCTGCACTCAAACACACATGCACACACACAGACACACACAATCAGGGTCACCTCATTGCTGCTGCTGATCTCACTGTCACTGAGACTATGGAGGTGACGTGCAGACAAAGATGAAAGCCTCTGGATCTGCCCCCACAGAGCCACACACAATGGCTGTCTGTCTGTCAGCTGAGCAAGGCCTCCAGGCGCTTTTCAAGGACAATAACCATGCAAGAGCAACGCAGTCGGCCTGTATTTGACAAGACAGGGTTGTGGAAAAAGAAAATATTCTGCTGCAATACCGATGATTGGAATTGTCTCCAGCTCTGTTGTCTGCAGTCTCATAAAGATTTTTTTTTTTTATGGTAGAGATGGGAAGACATGACGAGTGACGGGAAAAATAGGAGTGAGTGGGGATGACATGTAGCACAAGTCATGTGCTGCATTTGAACCCACAATGTTATAACTGTGTGGTTCGCACGTCAGCTTGATAAGCTACTATACAAAATGAATCCCCATACATTTTTTCCTTGGCAGCAAATTTCCAAGTAATGATCCGTCTGACCCTATGACCATTTTAATTGATTCTGTTTGTCATAGTTTGCTTGTCTGTTTGTCATAGAAAACCACGTATATCCAGAATGTCAGCTTCTCGGGAACTAAGAAAATATTTTTTTAGTTTTATTAGTTTTGAAAAGGTTTCATACACCCAAGAGTTGCAGAACTTGCTTAACCCATAGTGGAGCAGGAAATTCTCAAATGAAGTTAAATTAAGAAATATTCACCTGACAGTGATGATATATGTTTTCTGATACCCTCAGTGAGGTGAGATGAAGCTGTTGCCAGTTCTGTTGTTTTTATGTATTTGAATTATGATGAAAATCCATTTCCTGTAATTACTAATGATTTGAGACTGAGAGAAATCTGCCAGAGAAATACCATGTTTTCTCATTTCATTTTCAAATGGGTTGCGGGCCACTGGTGGCATTAATGGACTTGGCGATAAAAGACTTTGGTGGGAGCTTGGAAGGAAAATGAACCTGTGATTGCTAAATCATGTACTACAAAATGCAAAGTTTCTCCCTTTTTATAATCTCCATGTCTTTATGTTTCCATCTCTGCTGTCTGTGACTGAGTTGCATAACTCCAGAGGAGTGTTCAGTGGTGCAGGGTTGATAGTTAGTTGTGGATACTGTGGATCCCCCCTCATACCATGCCTCTCATGCCACTTGTTTATGGCAGCCCATCATATTATCATTTAGATCAGCTTCAAATAGATTTACCAACTTAGTACAACACTTTGCATTGTAAACATTTAATCATTTCCACTGACTGACTCTGCATCCCAACCCATCTGCACCTGCCACTTCCCCAGTTAACCTTCATATGTGATCTTTTGAACTGTAGTTGGTTATTTTTCACCACCACAGACATTTTTTTTCAAATAACAAACACAAATCAGTTAGAAAACAACTTTGTGTTTGTCTCACCATATGAAATAGATACTGTATGTAGTAAGAACCAGCAACATTAAAAACTGTGACAATGACTTCGTATATGACATTAAAAAAAGGTTGACTCCATGGAAGCATCACATTAAAATTATTATCATGTCCTGCCCTCTACTGGACTAAAAGGTGTACAGCACTTAATTACAGTTAATGCAGGATGTTGCCCAGACTTTTGAAAGACCAGTAGTTCATTCTAGGGAAAACCTCAAAACCCTGAAAAACTCTGAAGTTTGATACATTTTGAGGTGCTGGTTCAGAATGAATGAGTCATCAGAAAGACTTCCTTTATTGCTACATTTACCACATATATTACACATTGTCTGTTTCCTTTTATCTGATTGTGTAAGCTTGTCTTTCTATCGGTTTGCCTTCTGCACTCTTTCACTCAGTTTTTAAGATTTGTGTTGCAGTAGATTTCAGGGATCATGGCTGCTGTTTGATCCTAATTTAATGTGATTATGTGTGTGTCAGTGTGAGTGAGAGAGCGAGAGAGAGAGAGGGTGTTTTCATGTCAAGGGTGATATTTGTGATTGTCAGGCTGTCAAACACACAAGCAGCTGAGATATTTGCAGTCTTTCTGCTGGGTACTTTAAGCACATGTATAAGGAACTTTGCTAAAGCTTTTATTTTTCACTGTTACCTCACCTGCAGTGTAATATTGATCCAGATTAACAGATCCAAATTAACAAAGGTCAAACTAGGTAAGTTAGTTGTCAGTGTCAGTTTGTCAGTGTTAATTATGGTAGCTCTCTCTATTCAAAACAATATTAAAGCTACAAATCAAGAGATAACATAAAATGCCACAGTGTTGCTCCAGGTCTCCACGGTTTTATTTTTACTCATGGTTATACTTAACATATAGGCCTACAGTATTTTTGAAAACAGATACAGAACTCTTTACAAGCATTAGACAAGTATCTCCCCATGAGGTCTTAGCTAGTAAGAAGTGTGATAATACAACAGGTTGAACCTTAAATGAACTAAACGTAAAGCGCAACAATGTATCTTTCTGTGTCATGATGCAAACCAAAGATGCAATCACCCCCTAAGACTGCAATAAATAACAGTCAATAAGGCAATCAATAAAATGCCAGGCATGAATTGATAACAGGGATGCAATAGAATCAAACTGACAAATTGGAGGAACATACATTGACATTCAATGTGAATGCTCCAATCAGTATTGTAAAGGGGAGTTTCATTGCTCCTGGCCTCTGACTTTAGGTCACAATATAATGCAGTTACTTGCTGCCATCTTGTGGGTGCAGACAGGATGCAGCCAGAAGAGCTACTCTCTTTCATAAACAATGAAATAGTGCCATCTGTTGACCACAGGTGAGTCCTGCCTTGTTTTTTTTTTTTGCTTAAATTTGATACTGTGAACTGCTGTGAACCCATGAACCTGGGTTGGTGTCCTGAGCTGAGGGCACAGAAGGCTGACACTGTTTTTTTGTTTATTTGTTTGTTTGTTTGTTTTTGACTGTAGCCCTGTTACATCGACATTTTGAAAGTAATCCCTGTAACATGTGTGAATACACATATTATAGAGGCACAGAGGCCCTGCCCAGTAGTAAATATTTTTATTGGGTGGTTGAGGTTTGGTTGCAATAACTGGTTTTTATAATAACACTTACTTAATACTATATTTAGAACAGATGCTAACATGTGGCATTTGCTATTCACCTTAGGATCCATGTTCATTCATTACACATCACCGTAAATGTTTTGCCATGGGTTTGCATTGGATTGATTTTGATCTATGAATAAATGAGACAAAACAGCACCAAGCAATCAGACTTTTTGGAGCAGTATTAAAAATATCCATGCAGATTCATGTTGTTTGCCAGTGGAAAAAATTGTCCTTTATGTTGATTCATTCAGACGTTTCTTATTGTTAGCGGCTCAGAATATCAGTACCATTTAAATCCTCTACTGTAAGTGTAAATGAGTTTTTCCGAGAATTTTTCCATCCCATCGTCAACTCAAGGCACAGGTCTCTCTCACTCCAGCGTCAACAGACTGTGATGCTGTGTCTGACGTTGCTAGATTATACTAAGCACATAGAACTAGAAGGCATAGGGAGGTTGCTCTGTTCAATTGAAGAGACTATAAAGGTATTTTTGAAGGTAAATTTAAAATGACTACCGAACCTTAGCTGTGAGCACTGTCATGATATTAAGAATTGGTTCAGTACATGACATAAAAAATGATGTAGAAAAGACTTAATTTTACTCTACAAATTAATTCCACTTACTTAATATTCCAGCTTTCTGAGTCTCAGAAACTGGTCACACATAAAATAATCATTTATAAGACAATGTTTTCAGAACTGTACAGCAGGCATCATCGGTGTATATAGGTGATTGCCATTATGACAGCAGAAAATGCCCTGTCTATCTATTCTTATTCTATGGTTAACCCTCAGGGGGTCATTAAAGAGGAATGCCACTGAAACGCTGCCATTGTCACAACCAGGACACGACCCCATCGCCACCACATCTTCTATTTCACCCTCTATTCACTCTACATCAGCCATTTCTCATCACTATGTGCGTTTTGATGAAAACAAGATGGTTAAGCTACACTGGAGCAATATGGTGATTCAGCTGTGGCCTCCATCACCCTGCTCCTCTCTCCTTACGTGTTTTTAAGTGGCACTGTTATGTGTCATCCCTCTGAATCATGTGCCAAAGAATGACAAGAAAGCTTACTTGTCCTGCCATGACCATATTTTAAAGAAATTATTGGTTGTCATTCCTCCAAGCAATTCTGATTTTACCCTCATTCGTACGCTTTGAGACAGACAAGCATAGGGAGAGCTTATGATGAATGATGATTATATTTCTTCTCATTGATCCTGAGTAGTTACAGTTATGGAAATTTTTTAGCACTATTACATAATTCAAAGAAGGTCGGTAACGAGACATCAGACCCATAAGCTGGTAGGGACTCCAGTACTGTAGGGAAAAAACATTTAAAAATAAAAAAATGATGACAACTCAGCTGTCAGTTCTGGGAATACACCAGAAACCTTTAGACTGGTGGCAGTTTGCTCCCATACTTCTTTACTTTTTAAGTTAAGAATATGGGAAGGGGAGAGCGGTCAAGTATATTTCAGAGATATCTTCACTGTTAGTTTCAACAATACAAATATATTGTTATACTTTTAAAGATATATCCGGCTTAATAATGTGCTTTAGTTATCAAATGAGCACTGATTGTGATCGTTACCAGGCCATGTAACCTTCAGTGACCAATGATCAATAAGATTAGATTAAAAAGATTTTTTTTAAAAAATCCCGCAGCATGAAAGCAGTCATTTGCTTCTTTAGTTTTGGTTTCTGTTTTATGTTGTCTGTTTTTTCTTCATCTCTGACTGACTTTCCCACAAGTGACAACATGTACAGAAACACACAAGCAGCTCTGGAATCACAAGCTAGAGAGAGTTTTTTCTTCTTCTTCTTTTGACCTACTAAGCTGTTAATGTTTCCTATGAAACCCATAAGAAGTCACAACCTTCAGTCTGATTCCTGTAATATAGCGGTAATATAGAAATGTCATAGCTTACTTACAGTAATATGTGATGTCACTCCACAGAACATCAGTTTGGGTCTGCATGTGCTAGTGTTTGCAGTTCCAGTTTTTATCTTTACGTGCCTTGATTACAGTTTACTACAAGCAAGATCCCTCAGTGTTGTTGCCATTTGGTTTTAAATTTGCTGGGGAAAAATGCAGATTAAGTCCTGCTGTGTTAATTTAGCACTATCAAAAGCTGAACAGCACCAGATCTGTGTCATCGACACTGCCACACTTTGTTTGGTAAGGAAAACAGATTGGAGGGGCATTACCTCAGAAGCCCAAAAGACTGTCAACCTGACCTTTTTCATAAATCTGGTACTGTAAGTATCATCACAGGAGGGCTGGGGTACCAGTATAGTAAACCATACGACTTCATCCGGTACTGTGCCCCCCTGCGTGAGTGCCAGATGCCACTTCTCTCTCGCACAGACACACACTGACAGTTAAGGTCGACCAGCTTGTCAGAATACAACTGAGACTAATCACACTTTATGCTTAATTATCTGGATATTTATGCCTCTGATCAGATACATCTGTAAAATTATGTACCCAGGAATGAATTGGAGTTGAGCCAGTGTGATTATGGTTGGTTTATCTTTTGAGCAGCCATGTGTTTGGTTGGTGTGTTTGTGTGTATCTGCCATAGGAACAGAGTTAATGTAAGATAGTCAGAGCCTATGTATGATGGATGGATCGCGAGTCCACTCCAGTGACTCCACTCCACAACTTGGATGTCCCTTCTTGCTCACCCGGGCCGCTCTGAAGGGAACAGAGCTGCACACACACTCACACACACACATGGTCTGTACATACACACACACACACACACACCATGGGGAGGAAGTATAGCCTGTGACGAAGAGAAGAACACTCGGCGAAGAGAGAGAGAGAGAGGAGAGAGTCTGTGAGAGTGTGTGAGAGACAGAGTAGAAAGAGTTACGAGGTGTGATGCGTGGACCACTGCTGACGTCGCTGTGTGTGTGTGACGTGCACTTGAGCGTTTTCGATAAGGTGTTTGGCTGCCTGTCAGCTGCTTTTGATGTGCCATTGAAGTTATGGTTGGTGGATGAGCGACTGAATATACTTAACTTTTTTTTAGAGAAGCTGTAGGTAACAATTGTGTAGATGTATGACTGTGTAGTTTGAGTGAGTGCATGTGTTTATGTGACAAGTACTGCTGTTGGTACGAAGTGAGCATGTGTGTGTTTTTTGTTACTGCTTAGTATGTGTTACCGGTGTGCATTTGAGTAGCTCGTGTGTGTGAGTGTGTTGCGGCTTGCTTGTGTGTGCATGTATGTGCATACAGTGTGTGTTTTTATTTGTGTGACCAAGTGTATATGGCAAAAAATTATGCCGGAGTGTTTCTTAAAGCCAAGTGAGTGAGAGATGGTGTGTATTGCCATGTTAGTGTGTGTTTGTATGCATGTATATGTATGATGTATGTCTAATGGTGCTGTGTCGTGTGTGTATCGTATCTAGTGTGTGTAGCTGTGTGTTGGGGCTAATGTGAGTGTAAAATGGTGCATTTTTGCTAGCGAAAGATTAAGGTGTATTTGTTTGTGAGGCACCAGCTAGTCTGTGCGTGGGTATCTATGTGATGGTATGTGCTGGGTAGTGTGTGTATGAGTGCATGTGTGTGTGTGTGTGTTGGGGCGATGTACCGGCGTTCACCCTGTGCCAGAGGAAGGGTTCATTTTGACTTCAGTGAGGAAGTCATCAGGAAACTCCACGCCGCCAACCATGGCCATGCTCACAGGTCAGGATGAGGCTATACCTGCTACACACACATAAACACACACATGCATAAACACACTCTCATTGATTTTCACACCCAAACACAGAGAGATTTATTTTTGTTTGGTCCTTGCTTTGCAATGGTGCCATCACAGTGTTTGATATAGTTTTATGATGTATTTTTATGTAGGCTATCCAGGTGTAGGCTAATGTGGACATGAAATATAAATTACTACTACTTCTAAATATAAATGACTACTATTTCAGCCAAGTCTCTTTTACTGAGATGTCTTCTTGGACTAGTGCTCACAGTGTTACCGTGTGTGTGTGTGTGTGTGTGTGTGTGTGTGTGTGTGTGTGTATGTGTGTGTCAGTGTGTGTGGTGCACCTGTATATCGGACATACAGCGCATGTGGAGTGTCACTTCCCATTTCACTATATGTTCAGTAATTCCTATCATGTGCTTCTCATAACCACAGTAAACCTTAGCTGGAATGCGCTTGTGTCTGCTCTGTCACATGTTTCCATTCAAACGCTGAATCAGTGGTTTCAAGGTGTGACGTTTTCAGCCTGATTAACCTGTTTATGTTTAATGGCAGTATAAATTGTGTGCTCTATTGATGCCTTTAAGAGAGTCAAATAGATTACTACGCAAACAGATTAATAGTAACAAATTAATAGTAACATGTTTTGTAGTGAATCCTCTGGGGGGTTTTTTGTTCTTTTTATTAGGTCTGGGTAAGAATCAATTTTCCGATTAATCACGATCTTCATTTGAACAATCAAGTGTGGATTCTTAAAATCCTGAGACTGGTCTTTCAAATCTATGACTTGTGAAGATTTTTGCTAAATGTGATATGATATCTGTCATTTGTTCAGCTCATGGAAAGTCAATTGACCAAATTTACATGTTTTGAATAAATGAAGGAGCTCCAGCCCTGAACCAGTTCCATCAAGCTCAAGGCATATGAATTGATGCATTTAGGATTCAAAAGCCATGATGACAAAGAGGAGTTGGGCAAAAGCAAAGCCATACGTAAGCTGAAATATTGTAATGGAATTGATATGGAATCAAATCAAAATCTGTACTGAATTGAATTTGGACCTTGTGAATTTGAATCAAATCATGAAATTCCCAGCTCGTTTTTCCATCATTAGTTTTAGCCTCTGTATGAATCTGTGTCTGTAGTCTATCTGATGAGACTAGCTACCCACAGCCATATGAAAAAAGTCATGACATTGAAAGGTCTGGACTCTTCTCAGCCTCTAGCAAGTCTGTTGTTGGATTTGACTTTGTTGTCAAGCAGTATTCGTCTGACCCTGTTTAGCTTATGTGTGGAGCCTCCAACAGTTTCACTGACTACATCAACAGCACTGTGCTATCATATTAGGTGCTGCTATTCTATATTTTCCTTTGCCCACTGCAGCTATTGCATTTCCCTAAAAGAAAGTGGTGTGATGGCTGTCCTGGGATTTCTGTTCTCCACATTGCTCTTTTGAAGAATATTTTGGTGTTACCAAAGACAATATCCTGTCATTGGAGGAGGACATGAAAGGGACAGAGAGAGATGGGAAAGAGTGAGAGGGGTGAGACAGGGCAGAGGACTTGTGGGAGATAAGAAGGGAAGCCATGCCGCAAATGTTGTGTCCCAGATTTAAACCCTATAATGTAATGAGTGCCTGGTATGCGCCTTAGCTTGCTGAACAGCCAGGGCCGTTCACACTGCCTACCCAGCTATTACTGTACATTTCAAAACAGAGGGAGGCAGAGCAAAGATATCAACATGGGAAACATGTTGTCATTTATTTTGTTTGACTTAATCATTACTAAAAGAGCATTCTTTTCTGGTAGAAATTCTATTTCCTTTGAAGTTAAATCATGTTGGATTCATGGCAGTCAGTCATATAAAGCTGCTACAAAGTGCCATTAATGGAAGATCAGCACCAACGTTAGGCACATTTGTTCATGGGTGTTAGAATCAACTGCCAGCTATTTGTTTTTGTTTTTGTGAGATATAACTATGATTTTTGTTCCTTTTATTAATCTTATTATTATTAATTTTATCTGTTTTAACAGGAATTACATAAGTTTAACTTCGTTTACTGATTTTGATGCATGATCCTAACCCTATAGACGAGGACAGCTGTAATCTCCAACATCATATCTGAAGTGCTTATTGTATATGTTTGCATACCATTGCTGAGCTGAGGAGTTGACAAAGATTTAATTTGGATAATAATAAACTTGTTCTGGACTTAAGTGGAGAATAAAATCAAGCAGCAAAGTAAACAAGAAATACCGTAATCACCGAGAGCTTAATTTTTACTGTGGATTGTTGGAAGTGAAAGAATTTATTATTGTTATCTTTGTCATCATTGATATTTTACAGTGAAGCAGAGCAGAAAAAGGGGAAACAATGAAATGAGAATGCAGCTTGAATGCCTTATCAAGGCTGGCAAATGGTGTTAAGAATGACCTGACTCTAAAAATAACAGTGAAGTACATGCTTGACAGGACACAAAAAGTCAAACACTTCATTGAGCATTTTATAGAAGCTAGGGTCAAGTGATCTGTCAAGTTACTAATGTTTGTGACAGCATGCATGGCAGCTATCCTCTCAAAATTATACTCAGTATTTTTTTTAATATTAACTGACAGTATTGCACCCTTTTTTTTGCAATTGTCTGAGCTCTGGAGGCTGTGGGCACCCACCTCTGAGACGGGTGCACTCCATCTCTGTGACTGAGTGTTTCCTGTGGAAAGTACTAGACTTTAATGAGGAAAACAGAAGTAACCAGATGGTGCACTATGCTGTGCTGGACTCGCTGGACAGGTGGACTTGTATGAGACATGTGACAACCAGAGTTAATTAGCCCACATGAAACGAGCTCCTCCTCATGTTTGTGCCCGCCATCCATTTGTTAACAAATGTGTTTTTGTGTGTGCATGGCTGACAGCATATTTGAACACATACACCTGCTTTGCACTTTTATGGTATCTGTGTATGTGTGCATGAGTTTACATCCCAGAGAGCTCATCTCACACCTACAGCCAACACAGATAATCTCCCAGAGAAATGGGCTTAACCAAATATTTGGACAGTGACCAGGATTCCTATGGCACAATAACAAGGATGACAGCTCCTCTGATGAACAGGGAGGCTTCCTTTTCACACTTTTGTTCCAACCTAACCACTGATCCCAGAACAATGCCTGGGGCCAGCATCAACAACTCATGTGAGAAAGCTGGGAGTAAGAAATCATGGCTCTATTTCTTTGGATTTAAAAGCATTTTGAAGGCTTGAGGATTATGGAAGCATTCACTTGGGATGCACAGACTACAAATTGAACAGTGTGAGGTCATTACCAATTCGGGCCCGTATCTATTGCACTGTGGTGCATGGCATTTTGAGGTATGAAGAAAGGCAACATCGCCTGCAACAGTTATTATAGTTGGTCACTAGACCAAAAACAATGTGGCTTAAATAACAGGCTTTTAGGAGCAGAAGTACCATGGCAGAGATGCAGCTGTTGTCAAAATTACATATCTGCCCTGCCTGAAAATGTTGTCCATGTCTGTCTGAGGGCACAAGAATTTTCAAACTTAGCCATGGACTCATCTAATAAAACTCATGGTGAGACCATTGACTTGCAGCCTTCCCAACATGTTGCAAGGGAATTAAGCATTGGTTACATGCTGTAACAGAGTAGCTGTCAACTTTTGAAGCTGGCTCCTCAGAATTTGGCAATGCATTTTAAACTTTCCAGAATGAGACTCGAAAAACACAATATTTGTGCTTGCTCGCCCTTGGGTGGAGTGCAGTGCTACGTCCTAGAGGCCGTGGTTTGGCGTTATTTTATTTGCAGCGTTATGCATGTATTGTAAGTTGTTATGGAGATGGATAAACAGAAAAATAAGGCTGGGACTCAAAGGTCTTTGGTGGTATGTGGTTGGGGCTTTTGATTTCTGAGTGACTGTAGGCACCACTGCTGTGAAGTGGGGTTGATGATGATGATGATGACGGCAATTAGGATAATGCTGAAGAGGAGGATGATAACAACGATTATTTATACTATATTTATACTATATATTTATATTGGCAAGGAAGAGGATGGTAAGGATTCAGGTCATGGTGACGATGAGGATGATTATGAAAAAGTGAGAGAAGAGGATAAAAATGTCAAATGCAGTGACGATTACGACTACAGCAGAAATGCCACTGTTCCTAAGTTACTTTACATTATTGACAGATGAAGGTTTAATGGTGACATCCTGCTGAAGTCCCACTTTTGAAGGAATAAATAGCAGTATCTAAAACCGAGCATATTCCCTCTACAGCGCAGGCAGTTCAGTGGCAGTAGAGGGGAAAGGCAGGGACTGTGACCTAGGGTAGCCTGACTGTGTCTAAGCCAGAGAATGTAATGGAAAAATTATCCCACAAAGCAATTTGTAGCCCGTGGAATGCTTTTTAAAGCAAGCCCTGTTAAATATCACTGTCGCGGCTCTTTCTCCTTCCCTCTCTCATTCTTTCTCTGTATCGTCTCATATCATTTTCAGTCACTTCCTCTATTCCTCCTCTCTCTCAGGTACATGTTTCAGTTTCTCCCTCTTTCACCTCTGTCTCCATCATTCTGTCACCCTGTGCAGTTTTCTCTCTCACTCTCACTCTCTCTCTCTCCTTGAAGCCCACCCCTCTCCAGTCCCTTTGCCATGATTACCACGATCATCACAGTTTTTGGCCAGTTACGCCGTGTATTTCCTGAAATCATGTGATGTTAGATGTTGTGTATTTAGACCGTAAGTGATTCTAAATGAGAGCATCTGTTAGATGACATTGTACCTAAATATGCATGTATAATGACTTGGTACAAGTCCTGATTACGTTAGTGGCCTATTTTCTATTAATAACTGCTGTATCTAGCTGGTGCATGGACTCCTGATTTTTCTTCTTTTTTTTTTGGTTGCAGATTACAGGGCCAGAGGACATCCATGTTTCTCATCATGATTGTAGCATGGTCTAATGCCTGTTTTTCTAAACTAAAGGTTGGGAACTCAAATGCTTTATGTGCATAATTCTGGTGGGTTTGTGCCCAGAATGAGATGTAATATGTTTTCTTTAGTGTGGTTCCCAGGGAAAGAGGATAGATTTCTCATCTCGGGCTCAAACGACCAGAACTTGGATGCAACTCGACACTGCATCTCTGAAGTTAGGAGGAAACAGTAAAAACAAAGTAATAATAAATACACTGCAGGCTAAACACAGTTTAAAAGGCTTAACAGGAACAGGCTTTTTTGTCATAAAATTTAGCTTGTGTAAGGACTAGGGAGCATACTCGAGTATATTCTAATGTTTAGCTAAAGCAACTTTCTTTTGGATTTGATCATTTTATGCTGATGTCATCAATTTCCCAAGTGCTTGCGGTTAGGGTTTGGCTTGTTTGACAACGGAGATTTAAGCATGATGCAATAGCAGCTCACTCCACAGTTACATCATTTGAAAAATGGCAGGAGAGGAGCTGCTCTAAAGTTTCCCATTGTGGGTCCACTGGATGTTTCCATCGGGAATGACTGAGAACTACAGTACATGTGTGGGCTAGGTTTGGGAACAGACCTATTGCTAAGGATCAGTGTTGGGAAATTACTACTAGCTGAATGTCCCTAAACAGGAGGTTACATTTATAAATCTCAAAAACTTGTGTTGGGAAATGTCAGATGCAGTATGTGCATGCTAGGGCTAGCTTTGTGCAATAGAGTTACTTTCAGTTAAAGGTGGAATAGATTCAGGTAGATTTACTGTGATATATGGAACAAATAGCATGGTAAATATGGATCAAATTCAGCCAAATATTGCTGTATACTGTATACATCACAAATTCAGCCAGCAGTTTTGCTTGGTCTTTTGGGACCATCATCAATTCATCATCCTCCTGGCACATTTCAGTCTTCTGGCATGTTTAACTGAGCCACTTGATTAGGCGCAAAAGTCTAAGCAGGGTCCAAAGCCTGACCCAGACATTTCTGCTTCCCTTTCTCAGTTCCAAAGAGGTGGAAAAAAAAAAAAAGAAAATAAAAAAAATCAGTTTTACACTTTGATGAGCCGTTGTAGTGATGATGCATTGTACTGGTGGGTTTTAGCTCTGATTTTTCATGTCACAGGGTTGTTAACATTATCAGGATTCCCCATTTAGCGATGGAACAGATAAAAAATTTAAAGTGTGTGTTAAAAGGAATATCTATGCTTACACAGGGACAAACAGGAGGTGTAACCATGGCACCTCTGTCTACACAACCAGCCAGACAAATGGTCAGTGGCTTCCCGTCACCATAACACACAGGACGGAGTAATTCAAGCACAAGAATGCACGATCACTCACACACACACACACACACACACACACACTTGCTCTTTGTATCCACTGTTATTAATACTTCCCACTGGGTAAATAGGTAGTGTTCAAATAACAAACTAATCCCTCTCTTCCTCTCTTTCTCTCTCTCTCTCTCTCTCTCTCTACTGGACCATGTACAAATAGTATCTTCAGTCACGTTTTATGGTATTTCCCAGTTCAGTGGTTTTCAGACTAAGGTCTGGGAACCACCAGGAGTCCTTGAGAGGGTCGCAGGGACTCCCAAGCAAAAGGAAGAAAAGATTAATTTAACTTTTATGACATTTTCTTCAAGTTAAAATAATGAGTAAATGTATAACAATGGCTATTTTGAGTGTAATTTATAATGATCTTAGTTTGATCATAGTTTGGCTGTACCAATTTTTCTTATCTTTTCACCTAACAATAAAAATTAAAGGGGATTACCTAGGACAAAATGGTTGTTCATCTGTTTTGGGGGTTCTTGACATAAAAAGGTTTGGGAACCCTGACCTGAGTATAAAATGGGTGCTAAATGCCCCATAGGAGAATGCACTGCATTTAATGAAAAAGTAAAGAAACGTTTATGGAATCATATAAAAGTATCTGAAATTTATCTGAAACTATTTGAATTGTCGTCATGCAGTGAACTGGTCTCTTGCTCTGTACAAGGGCCATAACTTACAAAGCTTTTGTCATATCACACTGGATACTTGTGTCCTTAAATTAGCTGAACTATCTTTCAACCCTATAACACATGAGAACACACACAATGAATCCAGAAAATTCTCTTTGGGTAGTTATGCATTTGTTCCTTATTTATATATAAGTCGAATATGTTCCATTTGCCTGTATCCATCCAAAACATTGTCCCACACTGTGTCACAAAGTTCCACCATCGCCCTCAGACAAACAGGACATGTAGCCTATCCCTTTGAACAGACAGGATACTGAGTCGTCCCGGCTCAGTCTGCCAGTAGATGAGATAGCAAGAAAAGCCATCTGGCCCTCAGTGACTATACTTCCTACCTGGAATCAGAACAGTACAGAAGGCTGAGTCACTTCTGAGGAAGAAACATACAGTAATATTTGGCTGACGTCTTCCCCCTTCTCCTGTCCCTCTCACTTTCTGTATGTCTTCAACTTACAGTAGCCCCCACTTTTCATCTCTGCCTGCTGTTTTTCCATGCCTAGCATCCACCCTCTCAAACTGAGATTTTACCAAACTAGGGCAAAACACAGCATACATCTCTGAAAATCAGTGATGCGTTTTCCGTATCTTTAGCTTTGTTTGTTTATTTATTATTTATTTATTTATTGTTTATTTAGGCTGTAGGCTTTACCCAGACTAGTCTTAGTGAAATTGGATCTATTGTATATATCAACAGCTTAAAGTACAGGAACAGTTTATTAACTCTTTGTCCAGAATGGGACAGCCCTCCTCTCTGAGCTGTCATATCCACCAGTCATTTGGCCAGTCCATCACTCAGTCAGTCAGCCAATCAGTCACTCAGTTACTCAGTCAGATTAGTGTGATTCAGCTGGCTCATGGGAATGTAATGACGTATCAACTGAGTATATTGTTCTGAGGTCACACAGATCACTTCCTCATTGGTTTTGTGAAACACAACACCAAAAACATTAGTTCTTCATCCTGTGCTGTTATGATCAGAAACAGTTAAAAGAAAATACACTCAAACTGTTTGTGAAGGATTTTGATTTATATTTAGATTGTTTTGGAAGGGCGAAGACAGCATATTTCCGTCATGTACACACACACACAC
>OMKZ01020359.1:3450-22672 GCA_900302535.1 Neoniphon sammara | reverse complement strand
GGGAATAGCCTACTACTTCTACTCGGGGACAACGTTGAGTCGAAAGGTAGGATTTTCTTTTTTTTTTTTTTTTCCCTCGACTGTCTTTTCTGGCCGCTGCGTCTGTTTCACGCCGGCTGCCACAAACACACACGGCTTGAATGGGATTTTCTCTCCAGGACAAAGCGAAAATGGTGCGTTACAATTTGTCGCTGTTACTTGGTGGTGGAGGTGGTGGTATGAGGGGGGTTGCGACTACAGCGATGCTACGAGGCATGTGATAAAAGGCCTGCTATTATCAGGGGGCAGGCATTGATTTTTGTGGAGATGAGTGAGGACAAGGGCATCAGAGAAGCAGGACTGGCCGGGTTTGCATGCACAGACCTCCCGCTGTGACTGCCGACTGCCTTCCCGTGGCAGCGGGGCTGAAGCACGGCCACACCGGGCAGCCTGTTAAACACTATGTCACGCCAGCTCCGCTTCACCGCCACAGCCAGATTAAAGATTTTTAAAGTGAAATCAACTAGGCTGATGGTCATTAGCCTGCTGGCCTGGCTCACAGGGCCGGAGGGGGGTTTAGCCTATGGAGCACGTCACCCTAAGCTGCTGTACAGAGCAGTAGGGAGCTATCAGGAAGTCAGTGTGTGCTGAACAAACGGTTCCGACTCTGATTTTTAGTTTGTTTTAAAGCAGGAGTTTTTTTTCTTTTTTTACGTCTCAAAACAAATTTGTTGTCACCAGTTTTTATCTTCCCCCTCCCATTCTAGTGTTTTCTAGTGTTTTCCTGCTGTGTAAAGCTGAAAACTATTTTTCACGACTGTGATCATTCCTCTTTTTTTTTCTTCCTCTCTTTTGTGTGTGTCCTGTGGTTATTTTACACTAAATACAAGCTAATAAGCCTCTAAGTTCTCACTTCATAACATCAGGGAGATTAACCATCTTAAAGACACTGGAATATGCCATTACTGCTGTTAGGCTGCTATTATTATGAAGTAATAGTAATGTAGTCAGTAGTATTAGTATTGATGCAGTTCACTTATGATATGCAGAAGCTATGGATTCCATTCGTAATGCACCAGGCCTACACATGCAATAACATGCAAAGAAGTTAAATATCATACAGGTGACCGCATGCAGAGGAAGACACGTGTCACCATTCAACACCTGCCTGTTTGTGTGTGTGAGAGCAAGATTGAATACAAACACTCTCCCTCTCTATGTGTGTGTGTATGTGTGTGTGTGTGTGAACGTCCTGTGTGTGTTGCACCTGTCTCTTGTCTTGTCCTATCCGTCTCTCTCTGTTTGCTTTGCTCCAGTCAACCAGCACAGCCCTTTTACTTTTCCATTAGGCTGATAGCTCCGTGTGTGATTTTTGTGTGTGTTTGTGTGTTTGTGTGTGTGGTGGAGACAGGGGTCAAAGGGACACTCCGTGATATGCACTCAAACACAAGCAACTTTCTCTAGAGTGGGTTTATGGGCAGCATTAATGTAGAGCCTGTGTGAGCAACTGCTGGCACCAGACTGGTGTCATCACACAGTGGGTGGTTTGATTAGTTTAAACAAGGGAGGTGCTGGGCAGCTAAACTGTTGTTTTCTTGAAGCATTTGTTATTTATCTCTCTCTGCTGTCACCAAAAAAAAAAAAAAAAACACTTTACTGCAACTTGGTGAATCACATGTTTTTAGTTGAACTGAAGGCTCACATGGTCCTTTTCTAGGTAGAGCCCATTTTATGTCCCCATGGCCCACAGAACCTATCACGAAATATCAAAGTCTTTGGGGATCACTGTCAAAATAAGGTTGTTTGCATAAATTCTTGGAAGTTACATTTTGAAGATACAAGTTTTTCACCCGACAGCAGCCTTCTGCTTCATACAGGGATACAATCTGCTTTCATCCCCCTCTTACCGATGGGATGTTGCCTGCATCCGGCATCACATCCCACCCTGCGACGTTATTGTGTCATTCAAGCGAGCAAAGACTATAGCTTATTCTGATGGGCGAGTCTCGTATCAGCTCTGGGCCTGCCAGTGTGATCGAAAGTCACGCTATCAGTGGTGCTAATTCAAATGCCCCCCTTTTGTATAATCTGAAGGACAGTGCCTCTGCCAGAGGAATTAGTTTAACTGGCTTCTTCAGCTCCGTTACACACACACTCATGATACTGTGGCTCTTCGGATCAAAGCGCTCGCCAAATAGCATTTCCAGCATTATCGGCTCAAAAGTGTCCTATTTGGAAGAATGTCTCTCTTGTTGGAGACTCTGTCTCAGGGGAGTTTTAATGCTCTTTATGAATGCATTAATAGTGCCTGTTCAACATTGCAGTATGCCGTCACAGTATCCTGTTGGGACGTGAATGTTGCCCTTTCTGACAAATTCCTCGCAAGCTTTGTCGGCAGTAACGTAATGAAATGTCACCATATGCCTTCAGAAATCCAGAGCAGTCTTTTTTTTATACCAAATATTCCTCTTGTTTCTTTGATCACAGATTTTGAATTAGTTCAGTGGCCAAGTTTGTCTTGTATGTAATAAGTGTAATCAGCAGTGTACACAGGGATGCACAAGTCTTTCTTTGGTTCACTCATCTGTATTATTTATAGTGGATGGGAAAGCACTTTGACCTCTCAAAAGTACGCCACCTCATTCTGGCAGTTAAACCCAGGGAGACGAGACTATTTCAGGGTTTATGGAAAATGTCTGTTATAGAAATTCATTAGCATGCTTGTAATTTTAGAGGCAAGGGCCTTTTCCTTGCGGAGCCACGAATATCTGCAGCCTCACAGCGTCTTTCAACAAATAATCCATTAAAGTCTCCTGAAAAGGAAAGCGTTTGGTGTCAGAGAGTACATTTCTGTGTGTGTATGCCTGCAACAGGAGATTGTGACTAGCAGGCATCGTTTTGTTTGTGGAGAGTGTGAGCTGAAGAGGTGGAGAGGCGCTGCACTACACCACCAGACATACTGCAGTCTGCCCTCAAAGTCTCAGATTTTCCACAATGTATTCCTTTTTTTATTATTGTTAAATGGGGCATAGTGGAGACAGACAGAAAAAATAGAAGGGAAGGTGAGACATGATAAGACAAAAGTCACAAGCTCAGTTTGACCTTTATCATACGCTACCTCCTCCTTCCTTCTCCCTAATGCACAGTGTACAGGAGAATATCAGCAAAACCAGACAGATATCCAACGGTTGGATGTGTCTGAGTGTAATGGGGCTGTAATTGTGCAAGTACATTAGCCCACTGGCTCACCAGGATGCCCTAAGAATATCTTCCTTGTTGGACGGATCTCAGGGGGTGTTTTCCTGCCAGCTCTCGGGGAGATAACGTCCCATTGTTGAGTCTCTTTTCCTGCAAATCAGTGGCGTGATAGCGGAGGTAAAGGGCAGATAGAGGCGGCGGTGCAGGTGGTGGTGGGTGGCACTGAACCACAGGGAAAACCAGCAAACACCGATTTCATTTACAAAGCCGCTATCAGCCATTTGAACAAAGCTGCAGATGGTAATTGGATGTAATCAAGTTGTAAACAGTGTGATTGTTTTTTTAAAGGGCATCCTGGGGATCAAAAACATAGACAATATTTAAACATTACAAAAAAAAGTATATCTGCTTCTTGCCCTGTTTACACTGACACAGAGTAGGGGCAAGTGGGAGAGGAGGGTGGTCACACACATACACACACACACACACACTGAAACAGCCACTCACACACACTTTGCTCACAGTTAAAATAGATCAAGCACCGGGTCATTGAACTCCAAGTGTGTTGGAGTGTGTCCTGATCGGCCAGAGGTTCATGTAAGTGGCCTGCCGATGGCGAAGGGCCGAAGCGGCAGGAGGAAGTGATACTGCTGCCTATGTAACAGAAGTGAAGAAGTGAATTTAGTGCCGTTCTTCCACCTAATTGAGCAGCACACATGAATTAGCTCAGTGGGGACTGTGGCAGTCTGTAATTCTGGCTGGCGCAGAGGAAGAGAGAGAGGTATGGTCTTTGCTATCTGCAGCTCCAGGTCTTAAGTTTTAGCCTCTCTGTGCTCCTTTAAAACCACGGCTCTATCAGTGCATCTGTTTCTCATTGAAAGGAAAATGACTTTATGAGCTTTGACTATTTTGCTGTTTAAAACCAGTAAAATGAACCAACTGAACACATCCTCTTTGACTGCTGGTGGGTTTAGATTAGTGTGTTATTTAGCAAAGATGAGCCACAATAGTTGATTAGTCCAGGGATTTTCTATTTTTTAATGCTCTGGACCCCCAAGTTGACTTTCATTAAGCTGCAAACCACCATGTGAAATGATTTTACCCTAGTGACCCTGATATGAAAAGATATTTCGGTTTGTGATGAGTATTTAACTGTTCAAAGTGAGAGTCAAAGTGGTGAGATTAAATCATAATCTTATCATAATCACTCATGCAGTATTTTTGTATCACAACAATTTCTAGTGAATTAAATTATAGGGGAATTGAACTATTCCTCATTTTGCTGTGGACCTCCTGGAAGCCCTTCAAGGACCCCTGATGGTCCATGGACCCTGCTTTGAAAACCACCAGAATAGTCGACTAATTGGACAACAAGCACACATTCTGCTAGGCTGGTCTTTTTTTTTTCCACGCCACTAAAATTCATACAATACCATGTCATTATTCAAAGTTGCCTAATCCCACCACTTGTATAGGGGCTGTGGAAAGCTGCTTTAAAAGTTAAAAGTTTCATCACTCATCCACAGTATGTTGTCATACAGAAACTGTACAGCTGACCGAGGCTGCAGAGATGCGTTCAGCACAGACGGAAACAGACCAGAAAGATCTTCTACATTTCTATTTTTCTTAATTGAAGAACTTGATTAAGCATTTATTATTTATACACCAAGAGACATCATCATTGTTAAGTCTTTGCACAGTACAGACTGTTTTAAATTCAGGCCTGTCTTTAGAGCGACTAGTCAGCTAATCACTCGGACAGCCCACCAACTAGTCGACCTTGAAAATTGGACTTTAGTAGGCAGCATGCAGAGTGAGGTGTGTGTGCTGCGTCTCTGGCCCCGAACGCAGCCAGCAGCAGTAGCCTGCACTGTCGGCTGGACCAAGACATGACATCATTGTTAGCGCTCTCTCTCACTTGCTCTCACACACACACACACACACACACACACACACACACACACACACACACACACAATGTTCAGTGTCATCAGTGCTTCTTCACATCCCAAAGTGTTCCTTAAATTAAAAAAATCCATCCTGCTTGAGTTTTAATTAATGTAAATAGCCAATACATCAGTCCAAAAAAAATCTATAGCCACTACAGTCAAACTCCTCTTTCTACCATTCTGCTTGATGATAATTGATTGCAGTGTCCTGAGTGAGATATTTGTCTCTGATTGTGCTTTTCTCACCAGGCTGGCTTTCTCTTGTATCTGGGAGATGAATCACAACGCTGAGATTCTAAAGACCCGGTTCACAAAAAGTGTCATTAACTCCAAGGTGCAGGACCAACACACACACACACAGAAAATATGCTTTGTCCTCCATGTATTTGTAGAAACATGTGATGTAAAGGCCCTGCGGCAACCACTGCTGTGCTCACTGGTTGTGATGGATACAGATGAGGAATATTCAACATCGTCCTTATTCCAGGTCCTCCTCATTTGCTTCTGATTTTTTCCAGGCATCTCTGACTTATGCTGAGGCTCAGATGAGGATTGACGACGCCACCATGAATGATGACATCACCAAGAGTCTGCGAGGCCTCAACAAACTGGCCAAGGTCCTCAAGAGGCAGAGGATAGAGAACGGGTAAGAACTGGAAATAGGAGCATTCAGCAGACCAAATGTATGATGGCTCATTCTAACGCTATGGAAAATAGCAGCACCACTTTGTGCTTTTAATTGATTCAGTTCAGGGCTCAATTGCCCATGAAATCAGAAAAATTCACTCCTAGTCGACTGGTTACTGAAAATACACATCAAAAGCACTTTGGAGAAGGATTAAGGGAATATGAGGATAGAAAACAGCTCCCAAATGGCTGTTATGAAGTAAGAGAAAATGCTACATGGGTTGCATTTAACATAAATCATGTTTTGTTGTTGCATTTGGTTTCCAGTGCACTGACGCTGTCATCCTTGGAGGTCCGCTTCCACATGGACAGTGAAACCCACGACCCCATCGACCTCCAGACCAAAGAACTCATGTAGGTGGTCAGACAAAGTGTTTCTTTGTAGAAACTGCAAACTCCTTGTTGAAACTATTTTCTCTACTACAAAGTAAAACAAAGCCATCTCTCGGATGTTAGGGAGACCAACTCCATGGTGGAGGAGTTCATGTTGCTGGCCAACATTTCAGTGGCCCAGAAGATCTACGATGAATTCTCAGAGTGCGCCCTGCTGAGGAAGCACCCGGCACCGCCTCCCTCTAACTATGACATCCTCACCAAGGCTGCCAACTCCAAGGTGGGTGAAGATGGATGGTCCTGCACTTGGACTTCTTCAGTGTTCAAGTCATTTGCTTGTCTCTTGAATTCACTTCATTCCTGTCCATTACTTAAGGGATGTTGTATCCACAAATTAGCACTCATCAGAATGTACTTTCATTTTATGCTTTCTAAAAATTTGTGTCACCTTCCGATGGCACAGTTTCTGGCAAATATCAAATTGGGTCACCACACCATACAAGGAAAGTGAGCTGGAGGAAGTAAGCATTTAACTGGGAATTAGGTGCACACTGTGTCCTTGGCTTCTTCAAAAGTATGCCAAATTATCTCAGCCTAGGAATTGTTTAGCTGAAATGTTAGATGAAGATGCCCCATACCAGAGAAATAATAGTTGAGTGCACATAGAAATGAGGTGAAAGCAGTTTGTAAATGGGAGAAAGCTTTGAAGATGTTTATGGAAATAATAGACAGCAAATTCAGGAATGCGTGAAGCATATGGCTGTCCACTTATTATAAGTGTCTCTGGATAAAAACATCAGCTGCGTGCCTAAAAAGCAGCATCCAAAGTGCAAACATTCGGGCAGCGACCTAATGTTAGTCTTTTATCCGGTGACTCATCTGCAGAGTTAATATGAATTTAACACTGAAAGATAAATGTGAAAGAACAGTCACTAAACTTTTAATAATGGGTTTTTGGAATGTGAATCTGTGTACAAAACAACTTATTTTAAGTTCCCAGTAGTTCTTACCCTTTCTAATATATGTTAACACCTTTGCTTCTGTGTCTTTTTAGGGTCTGGAGATCCACACGGATTCGGCCAAGGCATTGGCTGACTCCCTCGATGTGGCCAAGGTGGACGGCTTCTCTTACTTCAACACCCTGCTGCGCATCTTGGCCACTCGCTGCATGATGCAGGCCGTCTATTTCTGCTCTGGCATGGACAACGACTTCCACCACTATGGTCTTGCCTCGCCAATTTACACCCATTTCACGTCACCCATTAGGAGGTATGAAAGCCCACATATTCTGTGGATTATACCAGTTGTGTAACTTGAGTTTGGGCTGTGGGCATTTGGGGCTACTTTCTAATTTCCTTGTATAGCCATTTAATTTGATCCTTCCATTGTCACTGCCATCCGAACTACAACCTCCTTATCTTTCCTCTGCCCTTTTATTTCCCGACCCTTCCACCACATTCACTCCTCTCTGTCTTCCTCACTCCACACATCTTCGATCCCTCTACAGATACTCAGACATAATAGTGCACCGCCTGCTGGCAGTGGCCATAGGAGCAGACAGCACCTACCCAGACCTGATGGACAAACACAAGCAGTCTGCCCTCTGCAACAACCTCAACTACAGGCACAAGATGGCTCAGTATGCACAGAGGGCATCTGTGGCCTTCCACACGCAGGTAAATCAGCTAAATGCTCTCCGAGTATTTTTTCCAATCCTCATGAACTTCTGGTTTAAACAACTAATTACAAGTAACAGGCCCACACAACATACATTCTCTCCTACAAAATGCATGTAATACACACCCTCTCTTCCCAGCTCTTCTTCAAGAGCCGAGGCATCCTGAACGAGGAGGGATTCATCCTCTTTGTGAGGAAGAACGCGATCATCGTCCTCATCCCGAAGTTCGGCCTGGAGGGAACGGTTTTCTTTGACGGCAAGGGCAAGACGGGCGTAAACCTCACTTTTAATGAAGAGGTATAAGTTCTTTGTGTAATTCATTAAAAAGTCATCTTGGTCATGCAGCAGTAGCCATTAGCTGTGTTTTAGTTACCCAAAGTTTGGCCTTTAAGGATACAATGATGAATTTAACTGGAACCATAAGTGAGAACTCTTCTGAGAAGGACTTATCACTAATTTCTGCTGTGTGTGTGTTTTGTGTGTTTGTGTTTCTAGGGCCCCACGCTGGCAGTAGAGCAGCACACCTTCCATATGTTTGACAAGGTGAAGGTGACAATCAGTCTGGACGACTCCAATATTCAACACCAGAAGATCCGCATGGCCCTGGTCGAACCCGTGGTAAGCACAGACTGGATTTAGGAGTATAATATGAATTTTGCTGTCGAACAAATCAGTGCACATCTTGCCAAACCAGTGCTACACAATTACGGATACCTTTACATGTAGATTTTTAATTTGATGGTGTTTAAACCAGTGATTTTCAGAGATTGGTCTTGAATTTTGAATTCCGCAATGTCTCGGCCTGAGAAGAGGGCAGTAGGACAGAGATCTGGCTGAGCAGATGGGTGTTTTTTTTTTTTGTTTGTTTGTTTTTTTACCGTGCAATACGTCTTGAAAGTTTTTATTTGGGTCTTGAAAAAGTCTTGAATTTGATGTCAGGAAAGGGGTAGAAACCCTGTATTAAGTATTTGGCTTTTTGTCCTTTATACATATATATATTTCTATCTTATTATATTTCAGATCCCTGGTGTGAGTGTTCCAGCTCCGGAGGTTGAACCACAGCCCAAGAAACCCAAACTGGACCGCTGACGTAAAAAGCAGTGCAGTAGTCCAGTCCCACCAGCAGTGTTATCTTCCAAATGGAGAAATTTTCCAAGTTTTGAAGAACGACACTATGGCAGGTCTCGTTGATGCAATGGCACAATTAACTGTTTTATGTAGAGCAGTTGTGTCTGTTCTTATTAATTCTGACAGTAGGCCGCCGCTCTCTGCAGCCCCACACTCACTACCCTGGTCTTGCACTAGTCATTTTGCATGAGTTTAAATACATATTGGTTCATAGGCATGGACAGTGCGCAGGAACTGCCTATCGTAAATGCAGTGTGACTTGTGATAGTATACAGTGTAGTGAGCAACTCAACCATTAAAGTGTTTTGTTTTTTTTAACCAAAGCTGTTCTGTGTTTTCTTGACTCACCACAAATGTTAGTCTTCAAAGAGATGGAATTAGTTTCACAGAGAGCAATCCATAACACCAATGCAATTTAGTCTAGTCAGGTAATAACACTAGATCCACTCACAAAAACACTACAGAAAGAGCCAACTGAGAAAGAAACAGATTTTAAGCCAGACAAAGAATTCAGGTAGATTTAATTTCCAGCCCCAACGCAAAATTACAAAAAAGCTATACATATGGCTCATTGTCAGCTTAGTGGCATTATTTGGTGTGGTTACACAGGAATAAATATTCTAACCATCAAAAATAAGACCTGCAAGTAACCTGAATTTCAACCATTCAATCCGTTCTTGTTCAATTAAATTAAAAAAAAAATACCATTAGTGTACAGGCTATATTCAATTTCATGATGAACAGTTTGATTAAAAACATTACAAGTACAGTGCAAATTTGTTGCTAAATGAAAATTAGGATTAATCAGTCCCTTGTTCATGCCAGCACCAAATGAAAAAAGTTAAATGTCATCAATACAGCATTCAAAGAGGTTCTTGTGCAAGTTCAGTGCGGGCATGACAACATAAAATTTTCTCTTCCCTCTTCTAGCGTACTGGCCTCAGGTTCAGAAAGAACTTCAGATTTAACATCATTTTTATTGCTCACAATGGTACTAAGAAAGGAGGCAAACCCACCCTTTCTAAACAGTGATGAAACCTTCTGGGTGAGCACTGATGCACATACTTTCTTAGATTGGGAAAGTGAATAATAGTGTCCACCAGCCAAAACTTGAGCCAGTGGAGATAGCAGCTGTTAAACTACTTCCCAAAGCCAGTAACAACCACTTGTCTAACCCCTGTACCTCAGCCCAACAGTGTGAACCAAATAAGCCTGACATGAATGCTCCAAACATTATGTAAACTTGTGTTTCAGCTCCTTACAATTCAAGTGGAAGAGGCTTCTCTGTAAATGCACCAATCAGACGGCTCAGTGATGAGGGTAAAATGCCTGGAAGATAACAAGAAATTTACTTTACAATTTTACATTGAAAATGTAATTTGAAAACAGATCCATGTCTATGCATGTTTCTCATAATAGTGTTTTCTGTTTTGCACGCATATTTGCCTTCAGTATGTGCACCTGATGGGTGTTGGTGTGTGCAAAACATTGTAAATGAGTGAATATGTGCACAGTACCTTAAAGTATTGATATATCTATGCATCTTGCATTGGTATTTGCAATGAAGTGTTAACTATATTATGTACAAAGTCCCATGTCAGTGTAAGGGAAATAGTACCTTAACTTTAGTGTGCCGAGTGAATGGGAAGGTCTCTTCTGCCAGGTTTGAACTGATGGACTCCTTGCTGTGATACTCTGAGCTGAAGCCATCTATGAGACTGGCAGTGCCCGCTGAGGTAGTGTTGTATCCACTGTCCACCTGAAAACACACACACACACACACCATAGTCGGTTAACAAATGCTCCCACTAAGATAGATAGATAGATTGGAAAGCACTACATAGAAATTGAGTTTGTTGTATAATAGAAAAAAGTAGACGACCCTGACACAAACCTGCATACTGGAGTCGTAGCGTATGCTGCTTCCCTCAGCCAGAAGAGACATAGATATGTGAGAGCAATCCGCTGCTGACACATTGACCATACGAGAGCTGGTTAACATCGCCGACTGCCCCTCTACCTCCTCCTCTTCCTCGCCTTCAACAATGTCCTCTAACCTTCCGTCCATTCCTGTCACCTTCCTTTCCATTTCCATTTTCACAGGTTCCTGAGGCTCCAGGCCGACGCCCTCACCGAGTCCGTTCAAATACCGCTGTGCTTCAGCGTTATTGGGGTGAACGTCCCGAGCTGGGGCGGGGGATGGGTCAAGCTCCATAGATGGAAGAGAGTTTGAGGGGAGATGGTCCTCAAGCTCCTGATTGTCCTGGAGCTTAGGGTTGAGGATTGGGGAGATGAGGGGAGGGGAGGCCCAGCATCGAACCCTTGGCCTGGGCCTGGATCTGGCACTATGTTGGGGCTCGCTGTGGCAGTGGAGCTGGTGCGGGGAACAGCTACGGATGGGAGAGCAGCCCTCGACAAATGGGCTCTCGGTGCAGGAGTTAGCACCCACTTCTAGAGGGACGTCGTCTGGAGTCAAAAAGCTCAGCTGTTTCCTTTCAGCTAAGGAAAAGAGAGGCATAAGAAAAGACAGAACACACATTTCAAAGAGGAGAGAAAAATAATCAGTAGTGTCATTTTGTATCACAGTATATTGTTTTCAATGGTCTTTTACAGTAAAAGCCATAGTCTACCTGAGGCTAGAGGTGTGTGTGCTGCTTGTGAACCAATAGGAGAAAGACTGGGGGACAAGAAGCCAGCAGGGGATGACCTATCAGGGAACAGAGGACTGGTGATGCTGCCCAGGCTGCAGTCACGGAAACAACCATGCTGGATTGGACTGGAGGAGAACTGACCCTATAGTAAGGAGAACACAAATCAAAAAAATGTTTGGATCAATTCATCAATTTTTTTCTTGTTTTTCCTTTTCTTTTTAAACAGTCTGCAGTACTCCACTCACCGTGGAGGGGGTCTGAGTTGTCTTGCCACACGACAAAGGGGAGGAGCAGATGGAGGGAAGAGCCTCTCCCTCAGAACCTTCACCTCCTCCCACAACGCCTTTCCCCCCACGGCCCAGCGACCACTTCTCCTCCCTGGACGGGTCTCGCTCTGGGCTCGGCGGGCTGGAGTTGTCAGAACCGCTGCTGATGCTGCCTTGGCCATCCAGAAAGAGTTTTCGTCTGAGGGAGGAGGAGCTAAGGCTCTCCTGAAAGGCATCACAAACCTCCTCACAGCGGTAATATTCTCCTGGTAGGAGGAAAGAAAGAGTCAGATGGGGACATTGGTGCCTTAATAAGATGATAGTGTCTAGATATGTTCTGATTTTGATGATGTGGGTATTTAGTGGAGACTCACCTAGTATTTTCTCCAAATCAAAAGCCACGGGGAGTGAAAGGGTTGTCTGACAGGCAACTGCAACACAAACATGACAAGAGAAGAAAACAATTTACTGTCAAGTGGAGGTAAAAGCAGAGAGGGACATCCTGTTTGCCTACATTCTCTCAAAGAATATACTAACCTGTAAGTTTTTCTGGCTCTTCAGTAATCGGTGGTGACACAGAACCTGCAAGGAAAGTGCAAGATCACAACACACACAGTACACAAACATGAAATATTTACATGACATGAAACAAAAATACAACATTTAAAATCAAAGATAGGCAAATGGTACCAAATTGCAACCATTAAGTAATCTCAGCTGTAATACAAACACAAAAGCACATTTATTTAAATAGTGGGATTACTCACTTTTCTTAGAAATCTGAGAGGTTTTCCGGGTGGCTGGGGCTGCCCAGGGGGAGGGGACTATGGCTCCTTTGGTGAAAAACTTGATTGGATAACAGACAAATGACATAAACAATCATGGATGATGATGGATGAGCACAATCAGATGAGCACATAAGATTCAACATGCACTTTATCATCAACATACCTGTTCAATAGCATTCTGCCTCTTTTCCTCAATATCAGAATCCATCCTGTATGTTAGGGAGAAGAAAGGAGGTTTTTACACACTATCAACCCCATCATTTGTTTATACAGATTTTATACATTAAGACATGCATAGTAAAGTAAACCATCACCCTCTTCAGAAAATTTTGTTTTTCAGGCTCATGAACTATATGTATATTACTGAGATAAAAAAAAATATATGGTAGAGAAATCACTGCATAATATGAGCTAGGATTCACACCCATGAAGTCAAATGTAGCCTTCACCTGCAGATGCATGTCAACTGATGAAGGAAAGTCACAGTTTATCCCTTATATAAACACCAACCACCACTGTATCAGTATATACCTTGTCTGGCTGAGGTAAAGGGATTGCCGTTGGATGTCCTCAGGGTCTATGTGCACTGGCAGAAGACTGGCCATCTCATCAATAGACCAGTCAAACTTAGCTGGAGTCTGGGGGGAAAGATAGGATATGAGGTGGCAACGTCGTTCTGGTGGGAATACAGACACAGGCACAAAGAGGCATGCACAAGAGGTGACCGTGTATGTATTCTTGGGTCTCAAAGATGTCTTTTTTTATTTGGTCATAGACAAGCATTTGGCCAACGTGTTAGCTGTGTTCAAACCTACAGCTTTACAGGCATGGGACTTGAAGACAGAGGGACTTGGCACCAGAGGTTCACGGAGGTGGTGGTAGTCACTGGGACTCTCAAAGGGGTTCCGTATGGATGGTCTGCCTGGAGTCTCTGGTGTGATCTGTAGCTCAAAATGGTCTCCCATCTTTGCTGGCAAAACAGAGTTCCCATTAGCAGTTAGTAAACAAAGGAATTTCAAATATAATACTATCAAAACCCACCTCGATGTAATAGAGGAGTTAATGTCAGCCTATGTAGAGCTGTTAGCTAAAAAATCTAATATCATAACTTACGTTTGCTAACTAACCTTCTACCTATGTTCTTGACCGAGCACATACAGCAAACCATTAGAAACAACTGGCACAATTAAGTTAGTAGACATGTTTTCTTTTACTCTCTCTGCCTCCCTCTCAACATCACAGTTTGTTTAAAAGCTACATGTAAACTAACAGCCATAATTGCGTTTTGTCGTTAATACTTACAATTTTAAGACAACCAAGGCTTTGAACAAACCCGAGCTAGTATCCAAGCTTCACTGAAGACCCAGCAGTGAGGTTCAAACGTTGATTTCAATTTCCCCACAAAGCTTCCTAGCCAATAGAAATGTTGCAGGAAGTGCTTGGGAACCAATGGAAGGTTTGTGCCGTCACTTCCTCTAACAGATGTGTTGGTGGTGTTGTAGCTAGCTAGCCGCTGTCCTGTGTATCTTGTGTTTCTGCATTCCTGGTTGTGGAAGAGCATTGATTCACTCAAGAGGCATTGTCGAAAATGTACAGAAAGTCATTGCAATAGTATGTTTGAACAGTTGAAATAACTCTTTGGTCCGGTATCCGGTTAGCGACCCTCTCAAGCCTTGCTAGGTGGCTAACGTTAGCTAGCCACCGCTGGCTAATTTACATCATTTAGTGTGAAGAGGCATCATCACCATGGCAAGTGCGGCAAACGCAAACATGAACGCAGTCCGGGAGACAATGGACGGTAAATATACTTTTATTAAACAGTAACCACATGGCAGCTGAGCCAAGTTAACTAACGGTAGCTCGCATTTTTCAGACATTCGCCCACTACCAACATCAACGCGATCTAGCTTATTGACTAACCTTAGCCTGTTAGTTTACTAAGACACTCAGTTCAAACTTTGAGAGTCAGAGATTTAGTGAATAAAAATATCCATGCCACACTTAGTGTTTTCATCTTGTTTGTATATCACAGTCTTATGTTTAAATTCTGAATGTATTTTCTCCTTTCATTTGTGTCATCTGTCAACCACTCATTCATTCATTCATTCATCTTATCAGTCAGCCAGCAAACAATATTTTCCAAACTTTCGTTAGCTAAAGAGCCTCTCAGTCAGACAGTCACCCCCACCTCTATTTTCATCCATTTCAATTCCTTTTTGTCTTGCTGTCATTGTATGATTGAGATTTAATTGGTCTCCCTTTTCCTCCACCAGTCCTGTTGGAGATCTCCAGATTGCTAAACACTGGCTTGGACATGGAGTCTCTGTCCATATGTGTGCGGCTGTGTGAGCAGGGCATCAACCCAGAGGCCCTGTCATCAGTTATCAAAGAACTGCGTAAAGCTTCAGACTCACTTAAGGTACAGACAGAAGCTGCAGGGCGCCTTGAGTCTTCATTGTTGCGGCTAGACTTTTTGTTGTCCTGAGCCCTTTTAGTCCTAGTCCTATTTCCACTAACAGCTCCACTACCTCTTAACATTTGGAAAAAAAAAAGTATATGTGTAAGGGCAAGGGAAATGTGTTTTTCACAATATGGGACCTTTAAAAACTTAACCCAAAACATATAAATGTCACTGTAATAGCCTGCATCAATGCCAAAAACCTGTGAAAATATAGTGTAAAAATGAAAGTTGAAATGACGCTCTTAGTCATTCATTTATTTACATTGTTTACATTCATGTCCATTTATGTTCTTAGATCAGGACCTAAATGTCTTAGATTGGTTCATAAACTGTTGTACTATTGTCCCATATTTGGTGTTTTGTACTGAACAAAAAGGGCATTATGTTGAGGGCAACAGGTGACAAGGAAATATTTTACCTCAAATACAGAAGAATAGCTGAGGAGAGGGCAGTTCAGACTCTGTAGAGCTTGAACTGGAGCAAAAAGAAATGCAGTGATACAATCAATTGGCAATTACTGCTTATGCTATTTGGGTGTGTTTCGCTGCATTGAAGGTGCATTATGCTGAATCACTATTTGCTTATTGTTTTTCAGGCTTCTGAAAACTGCACTAATTGAAGATACTGCCTGATCTGTTTACTTTTGGTCTGTAAATGGAGTCAGAACTGGATCTGTACCATGGAGGGCTCTCCAGCCAAGCAGATTTCTCTTGGTGTGTTGGCACCATAACACAACACTTCCATGGTTTGCACTCAGTCCTCGGTGCTTCCTCGGCTACCCACATGTTCCTGTTTTGTGCTTTGACTAGTGCCTGAGTTTTTGTACACAGGTGTGGTCCTTGTTCCTCTTGTTAAATGCAAGGCTTCTCAGACACACTCAGACCATTCAGCCTCAGATTGTGGCTTGCTCTGCGTTTGCCACCACTTGCAAACTGCAGGTTCAGAGGGGTTTTTGCATTAACATCTTGCCTTAATGTAAAAGCATGCTCCTTTCAGTTTATATTGACAGTCAACTTGTGTAGCACTATTTCTGGTGATGAAGGGCGATGGGTTCATTTTTTATTTGTCTTTTTTTTTTTTTATGTCAGTTATTTGAACTGTTTTTCATTTTGTTTAAACACAATGTGTTTTGCCTATTTTCATCCTGCTATGTCCATTGTTTCCATGACCATCAATGATGAATGAAGTCCAAATTAAAAGTGTTACAGTCAACAGCCACCAGGTGGTGTTGTGCCTTTCTTTATTCAGTCCATCAAACATTAACTTGGTGCTGTGGTACAATGTTTCACCAATGCAAATTTCATAACGGACCGGTTTGCCTGATACTGCACTGTAGAAGCAGTTGTATACTGTAGTAATTCTCTACAAGTAATTAACATTGCTCCTATTTGTTTGCTATTGGGAATTTTGCTTCCTACTTTTGCCTTGTTTTGATCCCATTCTCTGTGTAGGAAATGCATAATGCAGTTTCACAGTGCAGGTATTTTGGTTTGACCCAAATTACATGATTCTTACAGGATTTTACCCAAAGAATTATCTTTGTCTTGTGTGAAAGATTTTAAAAAGGACACATGAAATCCTTCTTGTCACACTAAGGACAAAGTGACATGGAAAGGACATTGACCATGAAGGAATAACCACAGCCTGCATATTGCAGAGTAGAGAAGACCAGAGCGAGGGTCATTTATTTACTCCTGGCTACTCAGCAGGATGCACTGTTGAACTGAATACAAGAAATATTTTGCCCCTTGGTTTTTGCACCCTACCCGTAAAAAGGATTTGGGATATATTGCAAGCTTGACAAAAAAGAAAAACGTCTTTGATCAACCAGAAGTGAAGGCCCTGCCATCGCGTATCCAACCGCACAGAGCATTGTTTTGTTTCTCCACTGTCTGTAAAATAGCTCTATTCATCTTCTGGACGAGGGAAAATGCTGAGAGCACAGAACATTCCTCCACAGGCCAATATATGGGCTAGAAGCGACCCCTCATTGGCAAAGGGCTTGTATCAGTATAGCAGCTTGTTTGTGTGTGTGTGTGTGTGTGTATGAGCGTATGTCTCCATGTGGGTGAGTTTAAGTGTTCATTCAGCGTAGTAGATGTCTACAAATGAGAACCCCCTAAGCCATCTGACAATATAATGCCTCACCCCTCGCAGACACAAGCGTCGAGAAAGAGAGCAGGAGTGTCTGTGTAAGCATTTCTGTCTGCTGCTGCTTTGTCTCGTCCTCCTGACTGACAGGCTGTGGGTCTGAATCTCTGGACCGCTCCTTTGATCTCTTAACACAGCATCTCTCTGTTCCTCAACACCAGCATCATGTTAGTCTAATATAAGAGGCATACAGATATGGTGCAGTGGCTCTGTCTTAGTAGCTATAAGCCTAATCAAACCTCAGCCTCTGCGGGGGGTGAATTGGTGTTGACGGAGGAAGACCCACATTAAGATCCTTTCTTTTACAAAGGTAAGGGGTTATGCATCTCTTGATTGGTTACCATGGGTGTGGGATTCAGGATGCATTTCTCTCTGTTTGATGTGTTCGAAGGGTTTCTCCTTATCCTAGCCACTCACTTTGATCTCTGTAAAACAAAATATTCCCAAATCCCATACTCCTGACTGAGAGATTAGCGCCCATATATGCATAAACATCTAAGAATAGAGCACTCAACTAGGGCACTGGTCAGGTCACATGACCACATAAACTTAGGAGGCAAGCAGGTCTTCACATCAAAACTTCTAAAGATGCTTAGGATATGTCAAATAATTAGCTTATACAGGATCAGGATTGTTTGTCTAATGAGTAAGGGTGTCCTCTTGTTTCTTAACAAGCAAGAGATCCATTGTTTTGGGTAGAAATATTGTTATTTCAACATTGAATGTTTTCCAATGATAATTAGGCTGATAAATTGATATCAGCATATACCAAATGTATAGAAAAAACATTCTAAGCAGGTTATAACCCATACAAATGGAAGAAACCCTGAAGAAATTCCATCAAAATATGGTTCTGGTACTGTAGTATTTGATTCCCTAAAAAAACAAAACAAAAAAAAAAACATCACCTACTCATGTATTTGCCCTAAAAGCAGTTCAGTGACCTTATCACAGCTTAGTGCAATATACCACCCTTGATTAAATACAGGCCATACTTTAGCACCATAAGATTATACTATTTAGATCCCAATTAAATTCACTGCAAGGGAATTGGATCATAAACTCTTTAAAGGATCGTTAACAATCATTAGACAGGATAATGGCCGAGCAATCAAAATATGTTTAAAAAACTTCAAAAGTCTTTTAGTGACTTTGTTGTTTTTGGACGTTTTCCAAACTGATTAATGTGGAATTGATTGATTTACAGTTGTAATTAGCTGTCTCCTGCATAGATGCATAATAATCATATATCTGCTTGCTTGTTTTAAGGTATTAATTGGGTTCATTAACAAAAGCAGTTAATTGAATAACAATTAACAAAGTTGGCGATGGCATCAACACGGTACGTGCAAACTCCCTTGTGTTTTCCCTTATGATGATAATGAAACCACCTTTTTATCAGATTGGAATTTTGTGTGTTGGACTATGTAATGACTAATATCATATTGGGCTTATTAATTTATTCGAGTGGTTCACTGATGCGTTGAGCTGCTCTTGAACGCGTTGTGTTTAACAGGTAGGCACCATATGCTGCGTTAATCAGACATTGGAATCACATTTGGTTGTTAAATGGTCTTCTAATAAAAACAGGTAATAAAACAACTTGGGGTATAATTCAATTTCAGACTAGTTTGGGTGAAGTGAACAGCTGTTCATATTTGTTGAATTGTTTTAACCTTCCTTCTCTCATTTGAGTGTTTTTTTCCCTTCTTTTTTCTTTTCATTTTTTTAGGTTTTAATTCCAATAGGCTATTTGTTCCTCAACTTTCCTTGTTGAAAATAGAGATGGAGGGTGGACTAGCTGTCCACTCTCCTTAAAAGAAGACAATGCCAGGCATATTGTAGTGACAGCTCGCATTGTGTGTGTGTGTGTGTGTGTGTGTGTGTGTGTGTGTGTGTGTGTGTGTGTGTTTGTGTGCATGCGTGTGTGTGGGAGACAGGAGAAAGACAGCG
>OMKZ01020346.1:17179-27272 GCA_900302535.1 Neoniphon sammara | reverse complement strand
TCAGGGTTTGATTCAGTTGTGCCAGTTGTAAGACATGTCTTGACTACATCCACTCTTCTGTGTCCACAGAAGTCCTCAACATCAGTCGGAATTGTTTGTGTGTGTGTGTGTGTGTGTGTGTGTGTGTGTGTGTGTGTGTGTGTGTGTGTGTGCGTGCATGCTATCTTGCTCTATCTCTCATCAACAGCCCAGGCCCTTTTCCAGGCTTACTGAATTGCGTGCATGAGGGTGTGTGTGTGTTTTGGTGAAGGTAATATCCCAGCATGCCTCCTGTGTTAGCTTGTCTATTTGCTTGGTGACAGATACGCATGATTCTTATTTAGTGGGTCATATTCTAGCCGACAGTGTTACTCTTTCTCATTCTTACTCTGGGTTACGCCTATATGTTTGCTATTTTCCATTTATAAAAACCATTAAAGTTTTATTCTATTTCATTGTGTTTTCTCTGCTTTTTGAAAGTAGTTTGGCCTTTTTTCTTTTTTTGGACTGTTTAGATCTTTTCTCCTTCTGAAGCACTTTGTAACAAAGCCGCTATAAATTAAATATAATCTCACAAATCTTTGCCCTTTATTAAAAGATAAGCCATCACTGAATGACCAACTGACAACATTTAATAGACTGGATTCTTTGGTGTCTGATATAGGTAATTAAGACAAGGTGCAGGCGAAAAATGCGCCACTCACCCAAGTCCATTAATTCTCTATAACGAGACACTTCATTGTGCATTATCACTCTTATGTAATGGCCACTTGCTAACAATTAAAAAAAAGAGAGAGTTAATTTAGGGAGTGATATGCTCTGAAAATATACAATTTCTACCTGCATTAATATCTAAAACAGCCTAGCAACAGAGATGCTACCGCTAACGTTATTCAACTTGAGCTACAGACATTGTGGATTTGTCAAAATGGATTAAATATGACAAATATCTACACAAAAATGTCTTGGCTAGCTCAGTATTGGTGTTAATGCAACACCAGTGTTCACTGCTGGAAAATAATCACAATAGTTTTGAAGCAGGATTTAAAATAAATAAATAAAAAGGGCAGAGTGTGGCAGCTGAAGGCTAACCTAGCTAGCTTAACGTAACACGGTTTGATGTGGCTTTTAGTTTGTTGTTGCTTTCATTACCTACAAAAAGTTTTATGTGAGCTGAATCATACATATACAATCAGATTCAAGTATTTGTAGTGGCCATGGTATCAATTTTAATGAACAGTGAACTTGAGGTGATGATCTTTCTCCTAAATGGATATGCACACTTTTGTAAATTCTCCTCACATAAACTAGTATCATCGCCACATACAGAGGCAAATGAAGTGTCCTAATGTGACTTTACAGATAAGTGTGAAGCTTATCTATGCAAACACAGAGACAAATGAGCTACAAGACGTTTTCTGAAGGATTCATTCATCCAGCGCCACACGAGTCCGTTTTCAAGTCATTGCCAATAATTCTATTAGCTGCTGCTGCATCAATCATATGATATGAGGTGACCAGAGGTTCAGTATATTGTTTTATGGTGCCTTGCTGGGGGAACGAGCTTCTCTCACTGTCTTCTCATGACTTCTGCTCTCAGTTCCCCTTTCCTTTCCTTTCCTTTAACCTCAATTCTCCTCTCCTCTCCCTCCAGTCATTAGTGAAAGCATGACACGCAGCAAGTCTGACTTTCATCTTGAATAATGTCAACTGGGATGAGTCATGGGGACGTCTTAGCAATGAGTTACCTACTGTTCAGACACAGAGCACTGCTCCTTATCCCATCATGCACTGGGGGCTGAGGCAGGGTGAGGTCATTGCAGATGGGATGTGAGGCCACGGGGGATGGGCTGGGGGAAGATATTGTATTCTTCCCTGCTGAATCCTGCAAAAAAAGAGGGAATAAAACTTAAATCGGTGATAGGTAATGATACAGAAAACTCACTGTGTGTCAATGCACACAGACACACAAACACACATCTCTTTAATATTGACTGAGATACTGAGGCATCGGGTGCAGTCTAGCCTGTGTATCATTTTCAGTGCATCAGCAGTAAACAACCATATGGGCTGAATGCAGACAATAATTCCTTTGCGATACTGCCTGTTACATAAACCTCCACTTATATGCATGGAAATTTCATGGGCTTGCATACACTTTGCCATAGCGGGTGGTATAATTCAATATGATTTGCATGCCTGTGCACAAAGAGTATTTCATCTTCCCACGCGTATGCCCAGCAAGCTCATAGTCAAAGTTACACATATTCCTGTAAATCTGTAGCAAAATGCCTGACACGGGTTATAATTAATACCCTTAGCGCACAGGCATCTGTGTGTACAGCCTTGGATATAACACATGCTGTATTTGGACTGGATGAATAGGATACAATAAGACTTGAAATAGGATGCTCCACCTGGAACGATGTTGACGTGTCACACAGCCAAACGCTGACATCCGTCAGGCTGTGGGATCGGTGGCTGGGGTTCAGCATTCATCACCGCGCTCTGTTCGGGCTCCAGGTAGAAACTGAGGCTGTCATGTACGCTGTATAATTTCTGTGCAGCTCAGTTAAATATGTGCACGGTATCTGCATACTTTTATTGCTGAGTTTACTTTGTATGGAGAGTAGTTTTTAAATTACACTCAGCCAAGAAGGCTTGTGTAACTTGTGATGAAAAGGTTAGGTGATTAATCAGTTAGTCAATGAATAGAATCAGTTACAATTTGCATAATCGATTAACCATTTTAGTCATTTATCAACAAAAAAATGTTTTCTGATTCTAGCATCACTAAGATCACTAACTGCCAAGAATATCTGTTACCAGTGAAAACAATGTTTTCTTCCCTCACATTTTTTCCACAGAAATGTTTTACCCTGCCCATTTTCAGTGCTATTTTTGTTTAAAACAAGTTACTATGTGAAACTAATAAAAATAAAAGACATAAAACCAGATTGAGCTTTAATTAAAAACTTGCAAACTCACTATTTTAATAGATCAACTTGTAATCCATCATGAAATACAACATAATTCGTTTGATGCAGGTAAACATTAAAACCTGTGTATAACTGAGCCATTCAAACATTATCATCTCAAAAACTTACTGGCCAGTGTGGTGGACAAATTTTACTGGCATTTGGCTCTTGGCGGCTGTTAATTTCGGACCCTGATGACAAACCAAACGGTGGAGCCCTCAGGGTCGTCCTGGTGGAGCAGCGGACTCAGATGCATGTCATCGTGTAAAGCTGACGTCATGAGAATCATCCTCATGACCTTCTTCACGCCGTCCTCCTTATTGCAGAATTCACTTGCTTAAAGCACCTTCAAACATGTCTTTTTCAGCATATTGATACTGTATTGATATTAACTGATACTGTATATATTTACATGTATGTATTTAATTTTCAGTGTAGCCATGACAACTTCCACTATTTATTTTGCACTACTTTACACAGCAGCACATATAGACATGCATCTTCAGCAGGCCGACTGACAGTAAACAAGGAAATACAAAAGCAATGCCCAAGGTAGCATCAAAACTGTTATTGGCATGCCTCACCACAGAGCAAGCAGTCAATATATTGAAAAAGACATACTTTGGAAGTTTATTTTTGAAGGTTCATTGAACTATAGAGCTGTACTGGAGAACCATGCATGCAGCAAACAGGAAATGAGTAGATCTATAGTGAAGCAACAGATGAGATTTTAGTCAGAATCTATGATGGAAAACCATGGAGATATTCCCCACGGAGGATCTATTTGTTGCTAAACATTCTGTTACAACCAAGCCATTTCCCAAATTTGGTGATTAGGTTTCTTATGGTGTAAAGCTATTTTTTTTTATTGATTATCCATTGATTGAGGCAAATTGATCTGTGCTACAGAGAGCTTTTTGATACCTGTCAACTTCCCTGCAGGTTGCATCCTGGTACCTGAGATAAGAGCTGTGTTTGACAGGCCAAAGTCTGGAGGGGAGTTCTGGCTGCAGGCTGCAGGTAAACTGAGGGTCAGTTGGCTGACCGCTCTCACAGGTGCGTGTGTGTGTGTGTGTGTGTGTGTGTGTGAGAGAGAGAGAGAGAGAGAGAGAGAGAGAGAGAGAGAGACATATCAGTCCAAACACCACAGGAAAGCAGGTTATAGGTGAAGATGAAGTGAGGCTCCACGTCATTTTGCACACGCTTATGCAAACTCGTGCACACACCAGGTAGACAAAAATGCTTTATATGGATCCACTAATGTAACATTCTGATGCAATGCAAAATGCATCATAATTCAAGGGCTTGTACAACATGTCATCACAGAGCAGTGGCTCTCGACTGGTCAAGCTTCAGTGTCCACATGTTAATTTTAAAGTTATGGCTGACGTAAGAGCCATTCAGTTTTATTTTTCAAAATGAAAAGTGCAGTATCCACATTTCTTTCATGCGCTGTTTTAACACAGAATAACTAAGAAAGTGCAATAAAGGCTTAAAACCTGATAACTGTGACAGCAGCGAGAGATGAATTCAGGCCTCTACAAGTCATCCTTTAAAGACAACTATGATACATAGATAGGAATAAAAATAACAGGACAATAAAATATTCAGTTGCTTTGCTGAAAACTATGAAGGGAAAAGATGTTATTCTTTTGCTTTCTCTCTTTTTTCTCTTTCTTTTTTTTAACAAAGTGGACCCACACCTGTAGTCCACTCAGAATTAAAAATGCAGTCCACTTTGGGACCGCGACCCACCAGTTGAGAATCACTGCCATAAACCTTGGCCTCCATCACATATAGCTAAATATAAACACAAATTTAAGGACACAAAATACATCATCTCAGCCTCAGCGTACTACAAACACACAAATGGCGTCTTCTAAATGAACTGACAATCCACTCAGAATAACACAATAACATTCCCCTTCTCTCTCTCTCTTACACACACTTTTTCCAATATTCACATATCCATTTTCATATTCACATTTCCAATATTCATTTCAACGTGAAGTGACCATCATCCTTTTCACATGAGGCTGACGATCAATAGACCTTTTCCAGGTGATGTTGCAGCGCTGCGCTCGTCTGTTTCCTCACTCTCAGCAGTGATAATGATGAGTCTTTAGTAGCCCATGTAATGAGTCACGTACTGTATGCAGAAACAGGGGAGACTGATGTCATTTTGCATCACTTCACCTCCGCTGGGACCGTTACTAACTGTGTGTGGTTGTGTGTGTGTAGTGTGTGCCTGAGTGCATGGCTTTATGTGTGGAGGCGTGATTTTGTGCCTTTTGCATGCTTGTGTGTGTGTGTGTGTGTGTGTGTGTGTGTGTGTGTGTGTGTGTGTGTGTGTGTGTCCTCCTGGGGCGCTGCCTGCTGTTCGAGCTCATACCTGGGGGCTGACCTCATTTGTTGCAGCTCTGGACACATGGAGGTCACATGACCCGGCCCTCTTAACTCCATGTGGAACAAAAGCTTCTTGTTAAAGGCCTAATTGACCTTATTCCCACAGCGGCCATTTTCACTTTACATGGGATGGGAAGATCATAACATTGGCATGTATCTGTGTTATCAAGTGACAGCCTCGTATCTTCGAAATGTCAGGCTTTCAGAATCTAAGAAAAACAGCCTTGTCCTTATCTTGACAGCCATGCATTTTTCAGTTTATGCAATGAGGCTTTCATCAGACCAACTTTCCCAACTCACAGAAGAGCAGGTATCTCTTCAGTTTAAATTACAACATCAGAAAAATAACCAAAACGTATTTATTTACTTGAGATTCAGAATCTATTTCGCAAGGGAGACCCGGTTAAGACAGCGGCAAACAGAGCAGTACAACACAAAGATATAATTAGATAGATTAAAAACAATAAACAGTGAAGCAGATTATAAAAAGCAAGTGTATAGTCTAGCTGATGTAACTAGATCTCTCACAAAGGCTTCAAACTCAGTCAAAATTGATGTTTTCCCCCCAACAAGGATATATAAAACTAGTTTAGTTTTACTTCAACACACAAGTGGGGATTTACGATTAATCTAACTGTTTTCAAATTAGCTAACAAGACAACAATTGCTTAAATTTACTCATTGATATGCAAGTTAGTTATGTAGACAGAATTCCATTATGTAATTATACTGGGCTGGAGACTGAATACCTTAAAATGATGTGTTTCTAATATGTTTTTCAGCTGTCTGATTCCTGGTGTTTGTATGGCTGTCCATTTTGCTGCACAGTACTGGATATAGCTGGGCTGTACTTGGAGTTTCTCGCCCTGGGTGTGACAAAAATCCAAAATGGCTGCACTGGGAATAAGACTCATCCTTTATCCTCACATAAACAAATACCGTGCTGCTGAAATCTGTGGCTCTGTGCAGCTCAGTGGGTAGAGCAAGGCACTCACACTGGAAGAGATGCAGGTTTGATTCCGATGTAAAATGTTTGTGTATACTGTGTGCTGCTAGAAAGATTAAAAAAAAAGTGCCATGTATATGCATATATTAATTTTGATGTTGTTTCATGCTCAAATTGGCACAATGATTTGCAGCAATTAAACATGAATTTTATACGCAGCCCTACAGTTCTGTGTAATTGTAAAAGGTTACTTACATTGGAGTCGTTTTTAAACACATATTTCAAATCTTGATGCCATATGCAAATTTCATTTCCATCTGCAAGACTTTAAAGACTAATTACAGCCATAAAAAAACACATACAGACATAATTGATATGGCACGTACAAAGCTTGGATTGTGCCTTTGAGAAATCCCTACAAATCCACCTTATCATAAACATTTTCCAGCAAATGCTTTACCCTATTCCAGGTTCAGGCCCTTCTCTCCATTCATATTGCCATGCAGCCACACTGCCTTTACAGCATGTCATTAATGGGGAGAGTGACAGAGAGAGTAGATGAATTATCTCCCTCTCTCCTCCTGCCTTATAAGCTCAACATGAAGACTCACCATTATCAACTCCCCAGCCACTCATCCAGACAAGTGATTTGTACCCGCATTACTCATCTTGACACAAAATTACATTATTCATCTTTTTGCCACGGTCCCCCACTTTGTTCGTGTGCTGGAGAGCAGCATGGCAGCGGCTAATTGATTTGTTCTGAGGAAATGTGCTTATTCGCAACAGTAGAGTGTTACATGTTTGTGCGGATTAACATTTCTGAGGCAGAGCTATACCTTTGCCCCCAACTTTCACTGAATAGCTTCACTTAAAAGGTGGAAGCAGCTACCTGACCTGACGCATGATAAAAACAAACCACTGAGTGGACCAACAGGCATTTGGCCCGAGGGCACAGCTTTGCTTTAAAAGGCAAAATCTAATAAGGCCATAACAATGAGATTAGAATGAAAATGTAAATCACATCACACAGGAGAAATAAAAAGTTGTCAATAAGTCTCTGCATTAAAGTCATGTGTGCTATGCTTGTCAAATAAAGTGATTCTGATTATTTTATGTGTACGAACATTTAAAAGGTTATTCCTGTACCTTTGCCATCACCCTTTATTCCAACAATGGTCTTTTTGAATTTACTAATGCAGAAATGGTAAATCAATTAGTCTATCAACAGAAAATGAATGGTTTTAGTCATTCACCCAGAAAAAACCCAAACATCACTAAGATACTAAGACTGTCTTACTTTTCTTTGTTCATATCATTAATACTTTGGATTTTTTTCTGGCTCTAGTCAGACTAAAGAAGCAATATGAAAGCATCACTTTGGGCTCTGATCTTTTGCCATTATTTTTGACACGTGGTAGCTTATTAATCGATAAATTTTAAAAAATTGAAAGATTAATCAAGAGTGGAAAATTATCATTGGTTGCAGCCTTAGAAATTGAATCATTATCAGCGTGACTCAACCCAGAAGATTAGCATATGGACTATATAAAACTAGCATTATTTTAGCACTGGTCTGCACTTTCTCCCCTCAGTGTGACGCTCAGGGTACTTTATTTACTCTGAAAGTTGCATGTAAGGCAGCGCTTCCTAACACCAACCATAACCACAAACCTCACCAAAACCCTGCACTGTCTTACAGGCAACATTCAGCACAACATAAAAGCACCACAGCAGGGTGTGACTCGAGTTAAAATGGCAACTGTGACAGAAACAGTTGATTCTTGATGAACAAATTCCTCGCGGCTGTAAACTCTGGCCCTGTGATCAGCAGCATGGTGAGAACACGGCACTAAATAAGGTTCACAGCTTCACTGTAAAAAGGTAGAATCCCTACCTGACCTGACGCATGATAAAGCAAACCACCGAGTTGGTGATGAGGAGGCATTTAGCCTGAGGGGACACCTTTTCTTCAAAGGCCAAATCCTCTTAGTCCATTGGCCGGTTTCTCATTGAGGAGGATTTTCCAAAAGGAATATGAATGAGTTCACTGAGGAAATGGAAGTCCTCTGAGCCCTGTATTCCTTTCAGTAGCAAATTAGCATTGCATAATGACATCCATTTCCTCTTTTGGCAGCAGGACAGTGGCTGCCTGTTGAGATGTTGTGATGTTATGGAGCAGGAGTCCCTGGATAGCAGAGGACTCACCAGCTCCTCATCCTGCCTGTGGGTGATTCAATTAAGACATTACTGATGCACAGGAGGGAGAGGAGGAGGGGGTAAAACTGATGGGTAGATTAGCTTACTGCTATAATGTAAGTAATGATGACATAGTCTGCACAGTAAATGTAAATGTATGTATTGGGATGCTGAGGGGAATAAAGAAAATGGCAATTTAATTGCATTTTTAAACGCAATTACATACACGTTTCAACCTTGTTCATTCTTTATTTATATAGCACATTTTATCCAAATGAATGCAATTCGTGGTGCTTTGCAATGAAAAGAGATAAAAATGAAAGAAAAGGCATCAGTAAAGAGTAAGACCAAAAGAAAAGGCTGAAAAAGAAGCAAATTAAATTAATATTAATATTTGTTTGACAGCCCCCACACCATCCCCCAGGTGATACATGTACTGCACAAGCCTTGCATTTTGATTGTGTTGCATCTGTTGTTATTAAATAATGTGCGGTCTGTGGCTGCTTGGACTGATAAGCTGCCAACTGCAGTGCACCGACAATGAAGCGCTGTTGTACAGTGACGAATCTACATCTTTTCATCCTCTAACAAACCTATTTTCATTCACCAGGACTTGTTTCCAGTGCAGGTTCACTTGAAATCTTCTGGGAACAAGTATAAATATGTTGAAAGAGGCTACTAGTATCATGAAAATGACACTTAATTCAAGAAAATTCTGTTAACAAATTGATCAGCATTGGGAGCGAGTGGGATTATCTCATCCCACTGGCAGATTTTTTACCTTGTTTGAAGAAAAACAAGATTTGAACACTGAATATGAGACTAAATTACTTGTTTAGATGGATTTTATATGTAGGATATCCTGTACAGTCTAAACAAGCATCCTACTGCAGCATACTGACACTAACACACCTTTGAACAATATATATTATGCCAGATTTTCCCTTCCCTTGCTATGCCTGCCCAGTCTAATTTCCCTCCCTGCTGCCTGGACACTGTGGAGGTATCTCTGCCTGTAAGCGTCTTGCAGCGTACGACGGCACCTTGTGTGTCCGGAGCTGCCTGAGCTGGAAACCTGATCGTCGGCAGGTACAAGAATAGCTCAACAGGACCACGAAGGCCGCTCCCCTGACCTGCTGTGAACTGTGACTGAACCTGTTTCCCTGCTGAGGAAACGGTAGGCCTGTATGTAGGCCTGCATCTCTGATTTTAAAGCATGAGAGTACTGCCAGTTTCAGTTCTGCTCCCCAACTGCAACACACTGAAGAAGGGCCAGAAATAATATGGAGGCAAACTACAGTACAACACCACAAAACATCCACTGACATTCACCTACTTCTGATTTTTAACCCTGGAAAAAAAGAACTGTCGATTTTGCACCTGTAACATTGGCAAATGATGAACCAGATAACACAGAAAATCTGCTGGATAGCTTTACAGCACAAAAGCGGAAGAGGGTGTTTTTTTAAAAAAAAAAAAAAATTCTTGCAAATGTAGATGGCTGATGTAATGAGCCTAAGGAAAATCATTTCTAAATTGTTAATCCTCTTCAGCAAAGCCAAAAAGAAAAGGAATACCGGGGAGG
>OMKZ01020344.1:20289-31876 GCA_900302535.1 Neoniphon sammara | reverse complement strand
CAGACAGAAATCTTTATAGGGTAATGACTATATGCTAGTATGTGAATTTCTCTTGGTGTGAATTTGGAGATGAATAAAGTATCTATCTATCTATCTATCTATCTATCTATCTATCTATCTATCTATCTAGTATGAAACTGGTTCAACCTATGACAACATAATGACTTCAAATTTATGAAAATACAAATATCTAAGGTAAAAAAAAAAGCATGAATTTCTGATTTATTGAAACTATAATCTTGTGTTACATCAGGTTACTTTGTGTTTGTTTTCCTTAATTTGGTTACTGTAGGTTTTACCACTACATTAGTCTATCACCTAAAGCCTTACTTTACATACTTTAAAAATAACTACATTATAGGTTACTTTAATTTTGTACAAAGCCATTATTTTGTAAGAGTAAATGCTACATTTTTTTTCAAATGGTGCATATCTCATTTTGGAATTAAACTAGACCTTGTAGCAGTAAGAAAACAGCCCAATTTGTTATGTTGTTACTGTTTTGAACTGTGCAGACTATTTTTTTGCTTTAATCCATCTCTCCACCCATCTTTTTTTGTGGTATAGAGTGGTAAGTGGTAAGTATAAAGTTTATTAACAGCGTTGTCTCTTCTTTTTCCAATAAACACGTTTCACAACTAGCTCTGCATCTCTTCTTGCAACAGGTGCACTCTGTCTTCCTGACCTTTGACCCCTTTTCCACCCAGAGGGCAGATAGAGGATACCTGAGGCGCAGCCCAGCGGGATGTTGTGATTGGTGGAGCAGCAATAAGGTGTGGTTTGCTTCTGTCTCTGTGCACAATGAGGTCCTTGTTGGCTCCCCAGACCACATGGGGCCCCGGCCCCTGCAGACAGGGAGTTCCTGTTTGGAAACCTTTGATCACTGATTCTGAGCACCTTTCTTCACCGATCACACACACCTGTAATGGGGCAGAAGGGAGTTTTCATATAGACCTCTTTCATGGCAGCCATTTTGACATTAAATAGCAGGGTGATCACAGGTGTTACTAATGACAGTAATGAAGGTTCAGTTCCATTTAGGTCTGAGGCCATGTGTGCATATCCACAGCACACAGTTTGTGAAAGTCTGCACACTCTCAGAGAAACTGTTTCATTTATCAGCAAAAACATTCAAAGTTAGAGTTGAGAGCAGTTTGCTGAATAAAACACTATGTAATATGGTGAAAATGACACCAAAAAAGACACCAAAGACAAAATAGTGACACATCAGATATCCCTCCACATGCCTGGATATAGGGCAGTATACTGCAGGGGATGGATGATGTAAAAAGATTTTTCCCAGTGTTTTCCCAGAGAGAGCATGATGTGTGAAGCAGATGAGAACGTGACAAAAAGAGGAAGACAGGCTAAGGTAAAAACAAGTCGCCTACAATTTATGGCTTTTTATCTGCTTATTTGTGCTTATCTGTTTTGTTTAGTGCAGCCTGTCCTGTCATTATGCAAAACACTGGGTTCATATTAGCCTATAGAAACATTAAAACTGAAGCCTTTTCTGCAATATTTCTATTAGCTCTTTAAGTACAGTGCAAATTAAAAAAGAGGTCTCATACTGTTTACAAACAAAAATAAAGTTATAAATAAATAAAGTTATAAATTATGCACAGTATGAATGTTTTATACTGTAAAGCAGAGATCCACATAGCTCAAGGGTCACTGCAGTATTGATAGCTGGGTCAATGTGTAATACCTGACCAACACTCTGCTCAGGGGATGCCAGTATCTTCCTTTTACCTTTATCGCAGACAAGTGCAAATCAGTAAACACGATAGAAACAACATTATATCATATTCACAGCTTAAAGTGCCAGATTTACTCCAGGTATGAGTACTACAGGCTTTCCTCAAGACAACTTCCTGGAAGCTCAGACAGGGGTGAATCGGGTCTCAGCCCTCAGCTGTAAGGAGCTTAGCCAACTAAGGCAGTCGGCTGCAGATTTACTCTACCTGACCTCATCGCCGCACCTAACAGATACGGAGAGGTGAGGTCACTGCTGGTGTAAACCTCAGCTTACCGACAGTGATCAAAAAAGACCCTTTCTGTTATCACTGCAAACCTTTATCTAGAGGTTTTTAAAAGTTGGGGATCTAGAGAGCGCATCCTCATTGTTCATTTTAAGAGTCTATTTTAATTATCAGTTAATTATTTTGAAGAGTTTAATTGATGTTCACTGCAGTGCGCATACCAGTGGCAGGGCTCTTAGGCAAAAACAGGCTGAGTTTTCAGCTGCAGACATGTATTTTTTGTGCATCAGGACTGAACAATATTTTCCATACTTTTGCAAACTTTGTGTGCAATTTCCTATTATTAAGACGTTGAAATGACCTTTCAGTTTACTCAGTGGAAACTAAAACTGGAAATGGGGGGAAATTAAATATATTTCAAATCTAACAGTTCATACATCAAGAGAGACTTTGGCTGCTGTTTGACATCTCAAGGAAATTTGCCTCATCATGACTCCAAATTCTGAAAGCTGACTTGAACAGCATGAATTTGAGGCTTGGTGTTTACCTCTTCCCAACCTTTTTCAGCTTCTAAACAGACGAGGCGCTGCTGCCTACAGGGAGGAGAGGCAAAGAAATGTGGAAAAGATATTTTGGTGAGGTTCCCTGCTCAAAAATACAATGGAAAACTCTACAAAACTCTACCTCAGGCTACCTACTCAACATGTTGTATACTGTTAGATAAAAAAAAAAAAATAATAAAAAACACGACTAATAAATCAGCTTTTATTAATCCAAAAAGAGGCCTTTTCATACAATATCAAGGTAGGAATTAAATTAGGAACCAAACTGATGAAACAAAGCAGGCAGTGTACCAGACCATCACACTTTGGCCACGTCTTCAATAGCACAGTTAAGCCCAGCTGGATCTAACCAGGGGACACCAAAGTACAGATTTCTACCTACACTCCTAACTTGGCCCAGCAAAGTTTGGCCAGGTTGTAAAGACAGTTAGAGATGCTGGGTTTGATCCAGATAGGCCACAACAAGACTAAACCCTGGCCAATGAAGACGAGGCATTTGACAAAACCACATGGAGAGGATCAAGGGGAGTCAAGTTTCATGCACCAAAAACAGTATCATATCACAACTGGCAGCTCCAAAAATAGAACTATCTTCCATATTACAATGGTAATGAACATTATAAAGATCTTTTTTTCACAACAGAATCAAATAAATGCAGATATGTGTAGCTATTATATACCTTCCTTCTGTTTTAAGTAAAACAAAAGACCCCGCTTTACATTACAACAGGTTTTATACCAAAGCAACTATAAATTCATTACTGTGTTACAGATTATGCTGTGTAATTACCAGGGCGAGAAAGTACCTTTTCTGTCTAAAGGCCACATTGGCAAATACATTCCAAAATTAACTGAGAGTGATGAGAGGTGTGAGCCAGAAAAAGTTAACTACAGCAGAAGTGGTTTCCATGGTCAACTACATTCTAGTCTAAACTGTACCAGCATTTGGCTTTTGGCTGGTGGTGATTTCCCACCCTGATGATTACACTGTAAGAGTAAACTAAAGTATTTTTGTATAATTCTAAATATTTATAAAACTACATCAATTTTCTATACAAATCAGTTAACTTATATAGAGTTGCTGTGGAATAGTTCCATGGAAATGCAAAGTGTGACCTTAAAACTAAAAACGGCAGGAACCATAAAGTGCTACATCGCGTACCATTATTAGAAATAGATATTTTATCAGCCAAACGGGATTAACTTAAATGACTTGAATTCTGACACAAAACAAACATTAAGTATGGTAGCTGGAACTTTATGGTTTGACATTACGAGTAAAAATAAACTTGTGATAAATATATTTTGCATACATTCACTTACATGGGTCATAATTGAAAGCTGGGTGATATAACTGGCTTATAGCACAGCAGAAATTATTTCTATATTTTTCAATGCAATAAAATGAAAAGCTAAATCATAGCACACACAAGGCTGATTAACAAAACTAGTCTTAAATACACAGGCAAAAAAAGGCATTTTGTTGTGGACATATTGCTTCTGTAATCCTAGGATGTAAACATTTTAACAATACTTGAGAGTCAAATGAGGAGAAACATGACCCCGTCACGTGTAGCATATTTAAGACAATATGGTCCATCAGTGCAAACATTCACAGGAGACCCCCAGCAGGCTGGTTGGATGAGACAAGTTTTGTACTCATGGGACCCCAGACTGAGAAGTAATAAGATTCATTCTCACCATTTGGAAAAATACCTATTTTCTAACAAAATGATCAATGGCACACAATTACAAGAAAATTGGTTACTTTTCAAAGGTAGAAGGACCATGTAGAACCATCCCAGATACAATTATATCAAATATGGATGTAATTTACCGGTTCAGCAGACTCCTGAATTGAGAACCATGCAGACTTGCCACCATATTACATCCATATTCTACGTAATTGTATCATGGTAAATTCTACAAGTTCTGCATTCCATGAATGCAACTTTAAGTCCTTGGTTGATAATATGATAACCCTGTTCTAGGACGATATATATTTTTTAACATATTGAATGATGAAAGCATTTATATTTATTTATTTATTTATTTATTTTTACATAAAATGGATATGTAACCGTACCTTTGAAAAGACAAGAAACAAGCCTTTTCCGTCCATCAGCCATAGCAGCTAATTCGCGCAAAAAATCACGTTTACCAGCCAAATGTGATGCAGACTTGATGGTAGCAATCACAATTTGCCATCATTTGTCTGGTGGCTGCTGTTAATGCCCCACCCTGATTAGTTTCCTTAATGAAAGATCATCTAGTTGTTGAGGGAGAACTATGAGCTGCAAGTTATGAAATGGCAATATCTGTTGGCTGTGAAAATGAACGCGCTGCTTAAGGCTCTAATTTAATTGCAATTGAATAATAAATGTATAATAATATTCTTAAAAGTCACTGTTTTAGACATGTTCTTATGTTATGGCATTACGTTGGAAAGTTAAAAGAAGCTCCTCTTGAGAATTCAAATTAGTCCCACTCATTTATATCCTTTAATTAATGATCACAGGACCTCAGTCATCCAAATAGAGGAATTAACTGAATAAGCAGCAATGCATAGACATTTCATATTAACAGTGTGTGACTGTTCAGAGTTCCTTGTTGAAAGCACTTGTTAAGAGCTTTTCAATCTTTCAACCACTTACACTGCCTGGGTCAATTTGCATGGATCAGACAAGGATGTTAAATCACAGGTTTCCTACAAATCCTCCGTTTCAAAATCCAAGACTTAACAACCTCAGTTCCTGATTCCCAAGGCTTTGACTGTAAAACATTTTGGCTAGTTTAATTTGCAGTATGGGTAGAGAAGACTGGATGACACCCGAGATTTTATACTCAAAACATTTTACTCAAGTTTTCTTGGAAAAAAAATAAAATCTCCAGGTATTTCAGTTTGTACGTTTGTTCTATTTTGTCTGGTGTTCGGCTGTTGAAAACCTCTTTTATGGTCCCAGTGCTAATCATACAGGAAGTGCTTGTGTGCTCTCATATCCAAACACATCTCTCATGTACTCTCTCTCACTCACACACACATTACTCATATCTTAAATCTCCCGCTTCCACACACACACATACACACTGGCATGGACACACCAGCTTACCCTGACGACTGGGGCACCGCACAAACTCACTTCCGTTCCCCCACTTTTAATTGGCCAGCTGTAGTTTGCTTCATCAAACCCTGCAACTTTGGGAGCGACAACACAGCGGGACCATCTGAGCCTGCGTGTTTAGGTCCGCAATAACTTACTGTATCGTCACTGACTTTAATAAATACTCTGCTTTCAGCTGGCATTGGCTGGGAGAGCCTGGCCAAGGTGCCGCCGCCTCTCCGCCTCTCCTGAGTGGTTATCGCCCGTTTAACGGGTGCCGACGCTCAGTCAATGCGGTTACCACAGATTGTGAAACGATCGATTTCCAGCAGGTCCTTTTTGGGAGTCCTGTGCTTGAGTTCAGAGCCTCCCTGTGCCTCCTCCTGCTCCTCCTTGGAGGGCGAGGGCACAGATTGCTCAGGTTCAGGCTGTGGGGTAGGAGGGCGGCTAGCGGGCGAGGCAGGGTGGGCATCGGCGGGCGGGACAGGAAACAAATCAGTCCTGGGGGTAGGCTGGGTGGTCACAGAGGAGGAGGAAGACGTACATGTTGTGCTGTAAGGAGAAGCAGGGATCCGCTCCACTGTGGATTCACCTAAAGAGAAAGACTTCACTTTAATTAATCCACAAAACAACATATAGTGCAGTATATTTTATGCTATCAAACTAAGTAAAAGATTCTGACATGCAGCAGCCACATTTCGCTTTTTATAAGCCAAATTACTTTTTTTGTCTTCACATTTAAAGGAATTTAACAAATGCCCTTCCCCAAAGCAAATGACAATACATGCAACAGTATAATTATCTTAAATTTCAAGATTACTAACACCATGGGTGACTGAGGCCCTGTTCACCCTCGGTATCAGTATCTATTGAACAGCTGAGACAGATCACACCTGCCTTCATCATGTGTCTCAAACATGTCTCTAGTGACCACTTGTGATTGGATTTGTGATCGAGCTCCAGAATTACTTCTTCCCTTTATTTTCTTACTCTGATTCTTCTGTACCCTCATCTAACAACTTCTTCCTCCTCACTTCTATATTCCATGTTGCCCCAATCTTCCCAGTTTTCCCCTCCCATCTTTTTCCTTATCTCTGGCTCATTTTCGAAGCAGTTGTGCCCATCCTCTCTAATAACTGGATTACCCAACAAAGACACCGCCATCTCATCGCAAAATAAAAGTTAATTTAAATTTTAATTTCTGCGCTAACAAACTGCTCTTTCAAACGCTCCTTCCTTGCACAAAATGACTTGGCAGTTTTCCAGTGTTATCTGGGATGCATCAGATTGCATCACAAATGCAATGTGACCCAGTGCGTCTCTGACCACCTCCAAAGGCGGTCTGATGGATCAGATCACAATGCATCGCCAAGACACATTGGACCTGTACCGTCCACGTGTGATCAGATCACCTGAGATGTAAGCTAAAACCAAGTGTGAACAGGGTCTAATAAGAAGCTCAAAGGTCATACTGCTCTGACTATTTAACAAGCCACTCCTACAGCCCTCGAATCATCTAAGGTAAAGAAATGAGAGGAATAATAGCAAAAAAGCAAAGCAAATGGATTTCTTTGAGATGAATTCAGACAAGAGCATAACAGAACAAGAAGAGCTTGGGAGAGGAAGATATGATGGGTTTCTTGAAGAAACGAGTTTTCAGACAGATAATATGGAGCGGCTCTGCAGTGATTCCACCTGCTGGGTCCGCATGGTTCAACAGTAAATTCAGGCAACCTGGAAGCACCTGACTGCTCCATTTCAAAGCAGCAGAGAGAGGAAATAATGAAACTGCAAGAGCCTTGAAAAGGCACCAGAGGAGCCACAGGAGCACAGAAACAGTTGGTCACTACCACAATCCTCTGCATTATGTTAAAAGAAAACCCTGCAAAGGACTTCTGACTATGAATGTACACAGTGTGAGTGTGGTTACAGCGCATTAGGAAAGTTGACCAAACAGAATAATTCATCATATCAGAGAGAACTGAGTGAAGCAGCATTGGATATTAACGCGGCTGTCTATTGAGGCAACCACCCAGCCTCGGGCTATCTGGCTACGGCAAACTTACAATTCTTACTGCAGGCAGAGCTGCACTGAGTTTACAGTGCAGAACTGCTGCAATCCACTGTACATATATGAGTGTGAGCGTGTTTGGGCATGGCATTAAGATAAATTAGAATTTGATCAAGGTAATGAAAACCGGCACAGACACTGCAGACCGGCAGAATATTAGAAAATGTCAGGCTTTGGTGTGTTATTACCTTCGGTTCCATCTGAATAATTCAGTGTCGAGTCAGCAGGCATTTCTTATTAAAGCACATTATGCCATGTATCTAGCCTGTCAGTGGTCAGTAAATAAGTGCACCAAGAAAGCACACACACACACATACACACACCCTCACTTTCACTACAATTTAATTAACTGCATCAAGGCTTTTTTAATTATTTCCCCTGTCCTTTAGTTTCTGTTGTTCAATTTGTCTTTGCCTATCATCTGGAATTCTTTTGGTTTCTTTTGAGGTGTTTTCTTATTATAAGGAGCCTCTTTTTCCCTCACCTACACAAATTGGATTTTTTTCTCTCTTCATTCTTGGTTTTCTCCTTTGTATGTGTAAATAAACTGCCTTGACAAGCACTCAAGGGTTGGCATTACACAAGATATAGAAGAACTGCTATTTGGGTCACATATATATGCACAATGGGTTCTCTTTCTCTTCTGTGCAAGATATGTGAGCTTCAATAAGTCAACCACCATATGCCTTTAAATTGGCTATACACATTTTCACCTTTAGGTCAAAAACATGCAGTATAGACAAATGGTATACCATGTGTTATATGAATCCAGATCATTATACAGAAAAACACATATATATGCCCATAATTGACATAACTGAGCCATGGACGGAGGTACTGTAGTGGATGGAGATGTGAGCATGGGATCTGAGGGTTGCTGGTTCCAGTCCCAGCAGCAAAATATGTGGGAAGAGGAAGCAAAGATGACACACTCTCCTTTCCCACTAGTAGTTATTATTATACCGTACGTGTTAGAGCGTGGAGCCTTAAGCCTTGTAGCTGCCGCTTTCCGAGAAACCAGATCCAGTCGAAATACAAGCGTCGGTAGGAGCTTTGATGTTTGATATGACATGATGCACCATCAGGGTCTTTGTCATTTTAAAGCTCTTGGCTCAGCACAGCAGGCCGGTCGACGACACGCAGGGGAGGAAAGATCTGCAAGGATTTGGCTTCAGATGACAGGGAGATGCTGCCACTTACAATTTTGTGTGTGCGTGTGTGTGTGTGTGTGTATCTTAGGTAGGGCTCCAGCAATATGTCAAGATTTTAACTTATTTTAATTGTAACTCTTTCATTGGTTTACTGTTATTTTTTTTCTTTAATTACTTTTATTATGTATTGCTGTTTTATGTTGTTTTATCTTGATTTTGTGCAGCGCTTTTCTAACTTCATGTTTTGAAAAGTGCAATATAAGATTTATTTTTTTTCATTAATCGGAGATAGTCACATAGTTCTACATGCATAAATATGTGAATAATTGAATGTATGAATGAGTGAATGATTTTTTGAGATTCTCAAAATTTTAATTCACGCCCCTTAAATCCAATTGACACAAACCTTGCTATCCACATGCAGCTACCCTTACAAATTACACTTGAGAGGCTGCTATAAAGTGAGATGAAATGAAACTACACAACACAACACCAACAGCCACAGGAAAAAAATGTTTAAGATACTATTAGTACAGTTTTGGAGTGGAGATGCACTTTGGTGCTGTGTTTTGGAGAACAGGCAAATTACACAGAATGGCCTCATTGGGACGCTATAATTAAAGGTAGAAAATTAAAACTCTGAAAGGCTTTAACTGCTTTACTAGTCTGATTGTGATAAAATTTGGAGGAACAATCTTGGTACCGACTCTCAGTTGATGCATGCATCATACATGAGGGATGACATGTTTCTCATTTTTGATATGATGTCACATTACTGTCCAAACCCATGCAAGATTACATAACATGCCAAGTTTTATTCTAAACATACTGCAAAAATGAGTGGGTAATGCTTGATGAAAGAGGGAAGACCTGACATGACTCCTTGGCCATGTCTCCCTAGCTAACCGACCAATTAACTGTGCACTACTAAAGCACAAAGCTAAACAGCCTCACAAGATGTAACTTCCTTAATACTCCTTTGCACAGACAAATGAACACTTCTGCAAGTTTGTTTAATGAGCAGCCACTTGGAATACAAAATGATGTCAGGAATGCAGATCTGCTTTATCCCCTAAATACACTATCCCCTGAGATTAATCAGAATATGTTAGCCTAAAAATTAGAGCGCTACTCAGTAACCAAAAGGTCACAGGTTTGATCACCACAACAGCAAGTAAGTCTCCATCAGTTTTCTAAGCCGGACACTGAGCCTCCACCTGCTGACTCAAGTCTCTCTGGACAAGACCGTCAGCTAAATGCCTACAATGTAAATTAAAGTGTCAGCTAAATGCTTAAAATGTAAATCAAAGTGTCAGCTAAATTCCTCAAATGTAAATGTAAACATGGCGGTTCTCTTAGTGTGGATAAGTCTGTTAAGCCTGGTGCTGTCTTAGCAAGTGTGGCACATGTAATGAACAAACATGAGACTTGAAAAGAGTTAGCAGCTCTCATGTAAATCAATACAGCTGACTGTATTATGAAATATTAAACAAACTTCAGAGAAAAAGAGAATGAGAGCGACCCTGCACATTCATTTTAAGACTATTTTTATGACACGTGTGCTTTATTTGATAGCTCATTTGATAGTATATGAGAGAGAGAGAGAAAGGGTGTTGGATGGAGTTGATAACATGCAACCAGGTTCCCAAGCCAGATTCAAACCCAGGATATTATAAGGACACTGCCTAAGCTCTGCACATTGTTCCCATCTCCAAAATAATTGACTTCCAAAATCACTTCCAAAAAGTTAATTCTGTAAAAATGCTGCAAGCCATTGTTTTGGATTAAAACAAATCAGTTTCATGTATTCTCTATCATTACGTGCACACTGGCTGCAAAACATTTTGGTCAATTTCACAATACACCCAAGGATAATTTTGTGTTGTTATTTAGATCCAAAACCAGTCACATCACATTCACATTGCATTTTCATGCTAGATAAATATGAGATGACCACAGTTGAATGTTCTTTCACGTTTTTGCTAATCAATTTCCATGAATTTTCCACGATGACAACAAAATTTACAACGAACTTTCAATGCATAATATATGTCAGCATCTATTTTCAAATGGTGTCTATATTTAAGGTATTTAAGGCTCGGTTGAAAGACCTTGCTATGGCAACTAGGCTAGTCTGTTGGGACTTATGTAATCATGGAATTATTTGGATTACTGTCCTATCAAAAGTGATTTAATATAGCAGCCAAGCTTGCCATTACACAACTGACCATAACAAAAAACAGTAACAAATTTTAGTAGTTTTTCAGTAGTTTCTTCAGTATTGGTACTCCCTACAACAACTTACCTGAAGGGTTGGGACACCTTGCCTGGTCGGCTTTGCTGGGGCTCTTCGCAGAGGAGGGGGGGGCAGGCGAGGGTCTCTCAAACAGCTTGTCCTCCATGTTGGCCCTCTTGACGTAAACACACGACTTCCCCAGCAGTACGATGCTGTTCAGCACCTTGAGCGTCACCAGCCTGCACAGGGAGGAGGCTGCAGTTAGAGAAGTGGGCTTGTGACTGGAAGAACTGGATAAGGAGTGAATGGAGGAGTGAATCCCCACTGGAGGTATAAGGAGCAGTGTTGGGCACGTTACTTTAAAAAAGTAATTAGTTGTAGTTACTCGTTACTTCTCCCAAAAAGTAACTGAATTAGTAACTGAATTACTCTATTATAAAAGTAACTCATTACCAGGGAAAGTAACTATTTGCGTTACTTTAC
>OMKZ01020344.1:0-18906 GCA_900302535.1 Neoniphon sammara | reverse complement strand
CCAGTGGGAATGGGGAAATGAGAATAAGCAAGGCTATCAGCAGCTCAGCATAGGGGGGAACATGAGGGCGCCTTGTCAATGCTTATGTAACTATGTGTGTGTGTGTGTGTGTGTGTGTGTGTGTTTGTAAGCCTGGATGCATGTGAGTGTGTGACAGTGTCTGTGTGTGTGGGTGTGTACTGAAGTCTGTATGAGGATCTCAATCGCATGTGAGTTGATGTGTGTGTGTGTGTGTGTGTGTGTGTGTGTGTGTGTGAGCGTAAGTAATAAGAAAATGAAACAAAGTCATGTGATGGCACGCTGTACTTAACACAGGTACTTCATCCTCCTAATGTAAACCATGCATTCAAACAATTAAACATTCATTGACCTATGAACACTGACAGAATGAGTGCAGTGTTTTAATGAGCAAAATCATGGGTGTCAAAGACAAGCACATTGGATGTATCACCCTATTTCAGTAGTTTGAGAGTGTTGTTCAATAAAGAGCAGGCAAATATCTCTGGAGTGGCCTGCCTGAAGAGCTTAGAGTGGCAAATTCATCATCATGTTTAAATCACTTCTTGAGCTACATTTTGTACAGGCAGACTACATTACATACACTTTGAACTGAAACTATCATGTTCAGTACAACAAGCATGGTATGTAAACAAGCTCTGTCAATTTTAGATGGGTGAAGGGATGAGTAGGGTAAGAAAAAAACAATAATCTCAAGCAAAAACATTTGCAATACTAAATACAGAAAATAATATAACCTTCATAGTGATTAAATCTTACCCAAGATAAAAGAGGAACACACAAGTGTACGAGAGAGCTCCCTGCACCTTCATCGAACTCATCACCACTCGGATGAGCTGTGAAAACAAAGAAAAGGCAGAATGAAGCTGAGATGTGTGACCTCCATGTACCTGTTGTTAGCTACCAGCACTAAACAGATGTTTGTGGGAAGCACTGATTATGGCTACTGCTGTTGCTATGTGACAATGGAGAAACCAATTTTAAGTAGGCTGCTCTTTTCCTATAAATTTCTAAAAAAAAAAAAAAAAAAATGTAACCGTTGTCCCCTCACATTTAAATCACATTAAAACGACAATATGCAACTTTTCGCCTAGAGGCAGGAAGTATATTGTTAGTCCTGCCCTCCTTCCCCTTAGTCACAGAATTTCACACCCCAACACTTGTCACTTATCTTGATGAGCTGTCTACATTCAAATGACATCTAGCCTGAGCCTGAGGTAACCAACATCCATACGGCCACAATATATAACCAGGGAGCAGATGATGAAAATAAATAAATAAATTAATAAATAAATAAAAAGTTGTCACGTTTTTGAATGGGTCTCATCTGCTGTGTCACTACTTGTTTTCACTGTTCTCTTCCATTCTTATTGTTCCTGAGCTCCAAGGCCACTAGCCTCACCCTGACAGCTCACCACTGACCACGCCCATATGACAATCACCCACAACAAATGGCATATGGTACCCCACTGAGCATCACTGAAAAGCCAGTTTCAAGCAAATGGAGGGACTTAGGGATTCTCACACATGCCCACAGACAGACATAAGCTGATAAGATGTAATATATCCTGTTTATTGTTATTTTATGGTCACAAGCTGCATATTGTAGCTGTAACTCCTAGCATGCAACGGCATGTTATTTCCATTTACACATCTAAGAAATAATGCAGCACTGTGAGAGAGGTTCCTTTTGGACTAAAAGGAACATAGTTCCATAGTTCCATAATACATAGTTGATTCAGCAGTGTGAACTGCAGCAGTGGTATTGAGTGTATGGAAAGCAACAGATTGCAGCTTACCAGAACAGCCAAAGGCAGAGGGATGAAGCCCATTCTCCGGGCCACAGAGTCACTGTAGTCTGTACAAGCCTACACAGTGACAGACAGGCATAAAATACAGTACTCAACAAAACCACAATAATTGGCCCTGTGGACTCAATGCAGTTTATGCAGGTATAATGAATGTGGCTTAAAAAAAAAAAGAGAAGCTTACGTTCTTCTGTCGACTACTGACGAGATCGAAGGCCAAACTTGCTCTGTATTCACTGTACACCTGTGGGAGAGAAAAGCAAACTAAACTTGGAGTCTGTGAGCAAACAAGTGACAGAGCAACAATATTATGCACCAAAAGTCACTGCGTCAACTGCAGATTTCTAAATGCAACCTGCAGACAGCCCATAATACGAAAATACAAAACCTTTTATTGCCCGCAATGTCACTGGAATCACTGGAGATGTGCATTGCACTCTATTATGCTCACCATCTAATTAAATTTACTCTGCCAGATGTTTTTTTTTCTTGTTTCTGAAAGATGGAGATAACAGAAAATCCAACAAATGTTTGAAGGGTACAGAGGGTGCACTTTTCAGTCCTTTTTTCTGTCCAATTTCTTCACTGAATTCCAGAGTAAAATTAGAAAAGAGAATGTGTAATGACTGTGAACCCTCTGTGTATAGTGATACACAGATGACCCAGCCCTTTTTTATCTTCAAAACGGAAATCAATGCCATACAAAGTGACACAGCTATTCCTCAGTGAGCATGGGGTACATCTCAAAATACTATTTTATGATGTATTGAGGAGACCTTGTACAAGGATTTCTTGGAAGAAATTGGAGTGCATTTCAAAAGACAATGTGCTCAAAAGGTATCTCTGTTACTTAAAGATGAAGTTTCTTTCTGAAAGGGCAAGTTTGCTACTTAAATATGAAGTTTGTTCCCTAGTGAGTTAAATGAACCCACATAAGGAAAGGTTATGGATATTTTTAGATCAGATAGATATTTTCTGTTGTTGGAATGTTCACATACATTTCCTGGATTCCCATTCAGATGTGACAGAGAAATGTTCTGTGTATCCCTGTACATTTTTCAGCAAATACGCTACATGAATGCGTCCTGATTTAGTGTACTTACACAAGAATATACACACAAAACGAAGACAGGTAAATACTTTTTACAGCTTCTTAACACCAATTAAACTGTAAGTATGAGCATCTCAAACCTTTTTAGTACTAATAAAGACATGTAGTAAAAATCATGTACTAAAAACTCTGACCAACACTTGCACTTTTATCACATCAAGAAACTGGCTCTATCTTATTTTATACAGCCTAGAAATATAATTAAGATATAGTTAAGATCTATTCCATCCTTTCAAGATCTCAAAAAGATAATACATGGCTTTGTTTCTTCATGCCTGGACTATTGCAGTGGCTCCCTGGATGATTTAATGGTAAAACTGCAGAGACTGGTACAAGATTTTAAGAAACTTTTACAAAACCCATTTCTATCTTAAGCAAGTCAGTTTGTAATGTTCCATTTGTGTTTGGTTTTTTGTTTGTATTTTATTATTCCTATCTGTTTTTCCTCTTATGTTGTTTGATTTTTATCTGTACTTACATGCATCAGAATTCATATAACAACTACAATATTCAGAAAAAAGCTATACATTCTTTTTTCAATATTGTGCAGCCCTAGTTTAAAAGGCACGCTATGGGGAACCACAGGGCAAAGTGGACAGTTGGCTAAACACCGAAACACTATGTTTGCTGCTTAAGGCGCCATGAAATTCTGCAAAGACCAACCACAGAATAATCCTTCAGACGTGAAGGGAGGAGACTCCCCCTGCTCTGAAGAATCCCCCTCTCCAACCACCCCTCGCATCAGCAGAGAAATAGGTTTCCTCTGCAGAGCCTTCACCTCAGCTGAATTTCAACATGTTATATTCAGGGCAGAGAGTTAAAATCTTGGTCTGACAGCTGCGGTGCAAAATGCATCCTGAAATTCATCAGCCACGCTAACTGTTTAAGTCAGCCAAATAAATTTCAGCATAGCACAGGACCGAATGATGCAAGTTACCTGCCAAATAGCTTGTAGAGCTGGCTAACATTTGGGAACATTTGGCTGGTGGCTGGTGTGATTTTCCCACTCTGGATAAGTTGTAGGATGAATTGAAAATGCTTCAGTGCACCAGCAATCAAACAGCTGAAGGGAAATTGATTTTCAATGCATACCTATATGTATAGAGTAAGTGAAATGAGTTGGCTGAATTTTGTCTCGCATTTCAGGATATATGATCAGCGAAGCAATAGCCAACTTAACAGCCAAATTTTCCACTTCAAAGCATGTCTTAGTCGGTGGATGAGACTCTCTCAGAAATAATGAACTTCAGCTTCAGTCCTTACATCTGCAGTGATGTCGTTGAACTTGGTGATGAAAGCATGTTTAATGATGTCAACAGCAACTTCAGAGGTGACGACCATGAAGACATCAGGGAACAACACCCAGAGGTGGTCTAGGGAGAAAAGAGGCATAGGAGACTATGTGGTACATGTAAGCTAAATAATTTTAAACTTTAAATCATCCAGGGAGGGTTTGTTCAGACAGTGCCCTCTTTTCTGGAAAAAAAAAAAAAAAAAAAAAAAAAAAAAAAAACGGGCTTTGCACTGAAGATATTCATACATGGGAGTTTCCCAGAACAACCAGTTTTATACTGTTGGTCACAGTGTAGCTCCACTGGAAATACTGGGTTAAGGAACTTTCTCAGCAGCACCACAGCTGTAGTTATAGCAGGGTCACATTCACATCTCCTGGGCCAGATTTTCTCTGCAAGGATTCAAACCAGTGACTCTCCAGTCACAAGCTCCAAGTTTTGCCAGTTTAAGTGGGCTTGAGAATCACAAGATTCACAAAAGTATTTACATAATGACTCCTTAAATTCAATAAAGTCTCACATTTTAAGCTATAATGTGTGAGTTTGAAGATTATGTATTTTATTAAGATTATGTATTTCTTCAGTAGAATTACTTTAGAATTACTTAGAATACTAACAATGTATATATACATTAAGTTCAAATATAAGCTTATTTAGAGCCCCATGCATGATTCAGTACCTTACAGTATAATTTTCTGGAATAAAGATTAAAATACTAGTATAGATTTTCCATATTATCAGTGCAAAACAACTTTCTCTCTTTTTAGCCACTTCAGTCTAACAGCTGTCAGACAGACAGACAGTTGAGAAAGAAGGCTTTGCTTCTATTGTGCAACATTAACAAAGACGTGCCTGCTGTACCGATGCAGGATAGATGCAGGATAAATCCCTGAAAGGAGACTTCTGCAACGGCTTAAACTGTATCAACAGAGGGCTTTACCTCTGCCAGTATATATATTAGCACATCAGCATTATGATGGCTGTTGACAGGCCAAGTCTGTCAGCTAGTGTGTGCCTTGCTGGGAGACTGGCAGGAGAAGCTGATTGTGTTCAGAGAGCTGTCATAAGGTAACGCCTTGCACTCATCGCTCGCACTACTCTCCCTTATTCACTGAGATTTGTCAGAGAGTTTCCTACGGTGTAACAGCAGGTCAGCCAAAACCGCAGGACGGGACCTGCTCAGCCTGACTGTCCAGAGTTTTCCCATGATGAGCACTGACCCCTTAACTGAGGTGGAAATAGTCTAACTTGAATGTAATGGGCAAAGTATGGTGAACAAACTTGGGAAAGTATTTTCTATGGGTTAGCATTTAATCAGCAGGATATCTTGTTATTAAAGAAAATGAAATGTATTAAATAATTACCGGGATTCCATGAGAACTGCTCCATATTCCTGAGACAGACGATGAGCAGGAGAACGTAGTTGGTGAACCGTTCCTTGATATCTGCAAAGATATTATAATGAAATCTGCAAATCACTGCAAGCCCCCTGAGGAAATATTATTAGTAAACAATGTATCTTCAAATAAGGCGCAACTGAATTAAACTTCTATTTAATTAAACTGATGAATGTGCGCTAATGATCTCTGAGTTTTGTTCCTTGTACTTTGCAGGACTTTGTAAGTTTGTTAAGAAAAGTGCTATGAGTCACTATGCGGCTCTTCACAGCTGCTCATCACAGCAACAATGGCTTTTAGTCTTACCACAACAATGGACGTTAAAAGCATCCATCTAGTGCAATTTCCACATTCATACATAAACGTTCAGCATACCATAATGTTTAGTGCTCATACCATGGTAGTTAGGACTGAGTCAAGTGACAGGAACAGGCAATCATCAAAAGATATGAGTGAATAGAGGGAAAAGGCAGCTGATTAAAGCTTATTGTCCTCCTCTGTCATTGGTGCCGAATAGCAGCGACTTAGATAAAAACACGCTTCCTTTGGGAATAGAAAGGAGGGCTGCAGCATGCAATTAATCCATCTCTATTCTTCTTTTCAAAGTCAAAAGAATAGATACATGAAAAAATTCCCTATGTAAAGGACAGAAATTAACCATATGTATGGTAGAGCTTTAACTTGCTTTAAAGGTGTTCACTGCAGTTTGATGCCAAATGTTTGAACAGGTAATTTGTTGACATTGCATCTACTCAAGAGAATAAGCTAATTCTGTCTCCAAGAATAGCTCAAAGTAATATTTTAAGAGGAAGAAAGGTTAACTCTTTCTAACTGAAAGCTGGAATCTGGGACTTTTGGCCCATAATAAATAGTTACATTAGGGGAAAAAATATTTGACAACAGAAAACACAAAACAATATAAAATAGAGTATCATTAGAAGTTCTGATAAAACTCAATATTGCATGCAATACTAATCCTTATAAGTTCTTGATCTCTGATAAGGTATTGGTTATCTTACCACTGTTGGACATTTGGAACAGGTTGTTCTTTTCAAACTTCTTGAACACGCTTCCTTTGATCTCCACAAACTGAATATAAGTGAAACAGAACAAAAAGAAAAAACAGCATTTATTATCCAACAAAGGAAAAAATGTTGCAGCTGCATCAGAAGCATTACATCACCAGCGTGCTGACATTTTTTACACTACATTTGCATACAAATAATTTCCTTAAGATGTAGTTTGTGCGCACATGTGCAATTTATTTTTCTGTACAAGTGCATAGTTGCTTGCTGAATCAAATCACTGTCTTTTCTTTGTGTTTGCATTATCATTGTTGACCGCACATGCATACAGGGTTTGCATGCATGTGTGTCCACTTACATTGTTAGACATCATTATGGTGAGCAGGGACTTGTTGTGGGAGTTGAAGGCGACGTTGAGAGTGGAGGCTTGGACCATGATGAGGATAGCATGGAGAACTAAGACACAGCCACTCAGGAAAACAACAGATTTCAACAGCTTTGTAGCACAGAATTCCACTTGATTAAAACCTTATTAAAAGCATGGAAAGCTAGTAGGTAGACAGACCATCCAGGAGTCAAAGGTCACAAGGTCAACCTTCAACAGCCATTTGTCTTTTCAAAGTTTTCTTGAGCACGATACTGAACCCTGGCCTGTTCACTCAATGTAAATATTATGCAAACCTATTCGAATCTGCATAATTCAACGATTTGAATAACATAACACCAATATCAAACAAAGAATGCATGACTGGGGGACAAAAGCTCAGGGAAACAACAGATACAGATAGGCAATATTGCATAGGACTCTACTAAAACTTTTAGAGGCTAAAATCCCACTTGAATGGTTAAAAACACAACACATATTGAGAGAGCACAGCGATGAACACAACAAATCAAAAACTTATACTGCACAGATCCCAAAATAAAAGATTACTAAGTCTGTTTAAAATCTCCAAACCTCAACACTGAAGACCTAAAACACCCACTGTTTATGTGGAGTTGAAATAGAAGGATACAGACATAAAATACTGCCATGAAGAAGTGAGGGATGACTCCTATACTGTCCCTCTTCCGTTCTTTGGGTTCTGTGGCTGTCCAGTAAAGAGCATCCAGGATGTCTTGGCCAAAGGAGGAGAACAGGCGGTCTGCCACCTAAACCAAAGTAAAGACAATTAAAAACTAATAGGAAGTGCATTTTTTATGTTTGTCATTCATGTACTTTAACAGGAAATACATTTTATGTGTTTTATTGAGAGGTTTATATTATTTATCCTCACTTCTTACTTACATTCACACACTTGGTTGCCTGTATACTGTTTTCCCTTGGCTGGGTTTTCTTGTCTTATCTGATTAGTTTCTGTTATCCAATTCAATTTTGTCATCTTCATTTGTTTTCTTTTGAAATGAGATTACAACTTTTCATTTACATTCAACTGGGCCAAACCACTTGACAGCTTAAGAACAAATTCCACAATATGAGAAATGGCATTGGGTTTACAACTATACAGAATATACAGTCCAACATATCTTGGGCCTGAACAATACAGGCCTAGTACGTTACCTATAATTTGGGGCTGGGCAACATGGCCAAAAATGTTGTCATGATAAAATTTATCACATTAAATAATTAGTATGTCACAATTAAAAGCTACTTTTGGCTTCTGAATGAAATCTAAAGAAATCAGATAGCTCACTTATTACCTTTCTCTCTTCCTGCCACATGATTGGCTGTTCATGCATCAGTCATAGAATAGAATTATGTTGAAATTTACACTTTATTGAACATTTTATATTTATATGGAGAAAAAATATATTGCGATAATTATTGTTACTGATTTAACTCCCAGTCCAACTGTAACTGTCTAGACCTTTTGTACAATTTCACACCTTTCAGAACCTGGATATTTTCCAGACTTTTCAGACCTGTGCAGGATCACTGGGAGACTGTAGTGGGAGTCTCATAATCACAACAGACTGAGGTTTAGCCAACATATCAAACACTGGATATAGTGGCTGCACAGTATTGATAAAAACATAATATTGTTATTCTTTTGCTGAGTACTGACATTGAAATATGAAGTCCAATGCAAGTGAACCTACAGTAGTACAGTTTATCAATGTAACCTGGTTTTCTAGCAAGTGAAAAATGGATGAAGAATGAAGGTCTCGTGCTTAGGATTTACTCGGTTTAAATAAATCGAAGATCTCCTTGATTTGTAGGCAGGTATTCAGCAAAGCACCAGAATATCTTGCTCATGAAGCTGTCTGAAACACTTTCCCCTCTATGGGAACAATTACAGATTCTTGTGACACGCCAGCCGCAGTTGTCAAAACATAGCAATGTTGATTCCTTTGACAATGTGCAGTTGTGATGCTTATGCAGCTGATTATCCTCTAGTTTAAAGGTCACAAAATCCTGAAGGCACTAAATCTCAACCTGCTCACTCAATCTATATGTGCAATAATAAATCTTACCTTACCTTGTTGCATTTTTGTGTTTGGCTCATTTAGATTGATAATGCCCCATTACTAGCAAACCAGGAGTGTAATTGTATGTATGCAAAAATGACAAACAGGCATACACAGTCTTTCTGTCAGATTTAGTGTGTAAGACCCTCCTTAATGTGTTGTTTTAGAAATCTCAATGATTGTGAAACTGTGCATGTACACAAGCTTAATGACCACTTCCACAATGAGCCATAAATGGATGTTAACACACTCCTATTTGACTTGGTTTGCATATAAATGCCAGCCATCATACTGAGCCAGAAAATCAGCACTGTCTCTAAAGAACAGCTTGTCTTTCTCTTTTGCTGGCAACATCCTTTGACACTGCCAAGCCAGCCCATGTATTATCATGCACCACTGTTACCTACCACTATATGTGAGCTATAATGGCCTATTGATTGGTAACACGTGTCTAGGTTTAAATTATCATCCAATATAACTAAAAACCTTTAAGAGTAGTTTAAATGGCAGTGGATGGTGCTAACACTGCAAATTTAGCGGTTTGATTCATGCTGGCCAACCATCGTACAGCAAGGTGCTTTGGGTGAAAAGTGTTCACCAAATGGCAGATGTAAACATATAAAATGTGCAGTACCTCCAACATGTTGTAGATGATATAGAGTTTGATGACAGACTGTCCTCTGATCAGGTGGTACATCATGGAGTAATCTACGTAATGCATCATGGAGAAGCACAGCACCAGGATCAGGCCCTTCAGCACGTCACACACCTGCGCTGGCTGCAGCAGCCGCGACCCGCTGGCCACACACACACATCAACACACACACAAGCACATGGACGCGTGCGTGCGCGCACACACACACACACACACACACACACACATAGAAGAGGATCAACTTACAGTATTTGTATCAATATGCAGATGTTAAATTTTACATTCATAAATATTAGAATGCATACCTGCATGCAGAAATATACAGTAAAGATGCATGCATGCAAACACGTACACATACACCAGATGTATATGTGCACAGATATATGCAAAGTATGCATATTATGAATGCCTGTGCACATGTACACATAAAAGCATTTGACACACATAGTATTTTCCAAACTTGACATTTCAGATACTTAGACCTGCTGAGATGCAGTGAGACCCATGAAGGCACCTTAATAAGAGTTTCCCTGATTCATGAAGATATCAGAGGACCAGAATCATGACTAGTGCTGTTTCAGCAACTTATAAATGATCACTGCTATTCAACCCATGTACAGTTGCTGATAAGTGAGTAAAACTCTATATGAAATATTAAGTTATTATCCTCCTCATAAGTTATCTCCTTCAGTCCTAAGTATTATCTCTTTATAGATACAGTATGTTACTGTTCTTGTTTTTGTGCTGTTTTGTAAAGCACTTTAGAAAATCGGCTTTTAGATAAGTATGATTTAAACAAAGATTATTTCTTCTTATCTAACTGAAGACCGATGCCAACAGAATACTTACCCATTTGAAAAAAGGAACATCTATGCTTTTGAAATATTTAAGGATATATGTGGCATTTTGTAAAGAAATATGTTGGATGAATGGAGAAAACACACAGGCTAAGCTGTCACACATTAACAGCAAACACGTCTTTCAGTGTTAAAAAAAAACTGTCTTCCAAACATATGCAGCATTCATAATTAATGGCAATGGCTGGTAGTGTTAGCTTAGGTGGATGTAAAGGGGGCGCTGACAAATCCATAGGACTCATTATTTAGAAATCACTGTGACAGGGACGATAGGGAGAGCGAGAGAGACAGGGAGAGCTTGTTTCCAAGATAACTAGTTTCCCTATCAACTGCATGACTGGTCTATGGCAGTGTGTCAACCAACTCTGAGCAAGGCAGGACAAAACCTCAGTCCTCAAGTCCTCAGTCCGCTACAAGCCACAGCTGCTGGAGTATGAAATTTATTTATTCATTTCAAAATAAAATAATATAAAATATGAAAAATATGAGTCTGTGCTTTCTAAACAAAAAGCTGCATCTTCATTGGCCAAAGTAGCAAATATTACATTTTAAAGAAATAAATAAAGGGAATTTTGTGCACCATTTAGGTTTCAGAGGGTTTAAACTAAGGCATTATGATTTTAAAAACTTAAAATAACCTTTAGAAGATGGATGGTTACCTGCTGAAGTGGATGATATACATGTTACAGTGAAAATTTACCAGAGTTTGGCTGTTAACTGGTAGCAATTTCCCACCCTGCTACTAAAACTGAGTAAAATTACATGGCATTTTCACTACTCTCAGAACCTGTGTCTCTTATAACTTCAATTACAAGTGAGTGTGTACTAGTTGAATACTCTGCAGGTATCACTGAGTTATTACTCAACACCTTGCAGCTAAATCACAGCACACCACATACAGACTAGTTCTGGACCTACTTACAAATGTACATGACACCAAAAGACAATAATCTACTCTAATAACCAACTAGTACGTAAGTTAACTTACAGTGGCCGCTGAATAGTCTTGCATTACAACAAACGTGGCTATCCCTTACAATTTATGTCCCTAAAAATATGAGAAAGGAAAAGAAATCTTATTCTGGATGACTGAAGCGTTTGCCAGCACTGAAGGGGGCTGGAAGGTGTAGATATGTACGCTATTTTAGGAGCAGCATGCTCTCGACTCCAGTCTGGGAGAGGAAGAAAGCGTTGAGTTAAGGAAGATGTGTAAATTTGCTTAATCAAGTGTCTCACTTCCAAATCAGTGTACAGCTGAGCTGTGAAGAGAATGAGACAAGATGAACATCTGTGTTTCCAAAGCAGAAAGAGAGTGACTTCATAACCAAAGAACAGTTGATCTTCCCCTCTGCCAGTCTGGGTTATACACAGAAAGTACAAAATGTAAGGGACACTTGCTCTTTTCATGATTGATGTGGTCAGTCTAAGTAAAAGACATTATCCCTTATTGATTTCCTTTATTAAATCCATACCATCCACAAGGGAGATGTAGGTTAAGAGAGGCAAGACAAGTTAGAAAAATATTTTTAAGTTAGAGACAATTGAGGTGGAAACTATGGACAAGGGGGTGCAACTTCATATTAGAAACTTGTCCCTTTTCTGAAATATCAAAAAGATATTGCTATAATTTTTAACATTCAATAGTGTTCACACTCCTTGGACTATGACTCCACCTTGTGGTCAAATCTGGAAACATTCACGTGAAAGGATTTTACTTTAGATAACACATCAGGGTTCTTACACATTATCCATTTAAAATTCTGTACTTCCCTTACAAAACCTTTTCTTTTTTTCTTTTCTATTTTTTTTAACTGGATTTCAAGCCTGTGTTCAGTGTGCACAGGATGTGTTTGTGTGTCTGTGAAACAGACAGAGGGTGAGAGACAGAGAGAAAGAGAGAGAGAGAGAGAGAGAGAGAGAGAGAAAGGGCAGGTGTCACTTTATTCAAATAGTAATTATATTTCACAACAAAACTGATTCTATTGTGCTTTGTTGTCTTCTCTGTGGCCAGATTTTTAAGACACATGCTGTGTGTTGATCACAGTGGCCGTGACCTGACAAAGCATACTCAGACCTTGAAAACTCCAAACTCAGAGTTACTCTCATTTTACCATGAAATAACTAAACATTACACAGGACCAGGGACCAAAGCTCTTATATACAGATGCTAAGGCCAAGAACCAAACTAGGGACCAAAAGTGAGGATCAAAATGGTGACCACAAAAAGTTTTAAGGATAAAGTTTATAAAATGTCCAGTGAAGTAAAATAAATGAAGTTTGGCATCAACAACAACCAACACTATTGTGTCTCTCTCAAAAAGATGTCTAGCAACCTTCATGTTCAGGAGATTTAGGGAGGGCACATACTACTTTAAGTCGAGGCACTAAGGCAAAGCTCCTGTTCAGCATCTTCTGCCCAACATGTTAAACACACACATGAACTGCTGTGTAGCTGCAAAGCTGCCACAGCTGGCTGTTAATGTCACCTGTGTAATGCAGTTGTCACTTTTGCACTTATCTCCAATAAGCTAATATTATCTCTGTGACTCATGTACATTACAGTAAAGTGCATTCAGCTACTGTGCTGCATTCCAGCTAGCCATTACTGTGTGCCATTCAAATCAGCCTGACACTTCTAGGCATTAAGCTCTAGGCCAGAAAAAGGAGACAAAGCTTGAGTTGTGATATGAAACATTTTTAGCAAAAAGGGAGTCGTGATCAAATTTAGGCAGGAAAAGGGAATGAGCAGAGTTTTCCCCTCCCTACTCTTGAGATGCCTTTCAGCAAGGTGCTTGAGCTCCAAAGTGGGAAGCTCTACTGTTCAAATTTGTGTAGCTGTATCACTGTCAAGCAGGGTGTTTATAGAGAAAACAGCACACATGCTCAGCAAACCTTCCCTGGGTGAATGCAGATACAAAAAAAAGAAAAACAAAAACAAAAAAACAACAACAACAACACAAAAACCTAACCTATGAGGAACCATTATGGCTGCTCTTGCTTCGTGAATGGAGCATGATGAGCGGAGCCAAGCTGCACATATTAACAGACACAATGGAGATGGAGGGGAGACTGGTGAAAGTGGGATCCAAATCAGGACAGTGATAACATTTATGAAGCCTCGGCGGGCTTGTGGCAGCGTACCTGCTTCTTCTGCAGTAGGGGCATGTGTGTGCCCTGCAGGGGGAGGAAGGCAAGGGACAATCAGACAGGGTGAATGTGTGTGTGAGTGTGTGTGGCGGGGAGGGGCATGTGCCTTTTGACTGTTTTGCTGAAAGGATAGCTTAGTATTTTTCAAGCCAAGCCAGATTAAAATGTTGATTCCCATCATTTATAACCATATGCACAGCCTCACTGATGAGAAACCGACACTTTGCTGCAGCTTCTTGCTAGCCCAAATCAGGAAATTTTCAGCCTCTCAAAAAACATTATCAAGGTCTTGTGATAATGGATGAATGCGTCTATTTGATTTTTGTATTTACTCAGAACAAGATTTGAACAACTACTGTTCATTGCTATGTTTAGAACTACTTTTTACGATGACTGCAGTATATTTCTTAGTGGGGCATAACTTAGCAGATGTATACAAGGCAACATATTGATTTAAGTGCTAAATAAAATCTGTTAGAAAGCACAGTGTGCAAGCTTCTTTGTTTTCCAGACGCTCTGCGCAAATCCCAAACTTTTCAAGTCCTGGTGACTGTCAAATTAATTTCCAGACTTTCCAAACCTGTGTGCAAAGCTCTATGTCTGACAATGGCACTTTGTTGTTGGCAGTCAGACAGCATCACAGTCTTGGTATGAGGTATTGTAGACTCTGAGAGCTGATATACATCAAGTGATGTACAGGTGTAGAGTGCAGGGTTCAAACTCTATGTTCAGTGTAAAATTCATTGACATTTGCACAACTAAAACGTTGAATTTCCATGACCTAAAGAAACATGAGTAAGTGAACATGATGTGAGCAAAATGGAAAACAGACATTACATTTAAAACAGTAACTAAACTAAATATTAACTAAAATCAGTAACTAGCTACTGATTTATTTTAATTAAGGATGATAAAATTTCATAATATTCCATGACTTGTCCCAAGAATTTATTACATTTCCTGACTTTCCCTGTCTGGAACAAATTAAATTTCCATAAATTCCATGACCCATGGGAACCCAGAATGTGTCTTGCAAGCCCATTTGTGCTCAGCATATGGTGGCTGAATAAAACAATTATCTATATCAATATTTAATTTGTTCCCTCATTTTGGTTGTTTGATCTAATCCCTGCAGACCTTTAAAAATTTAGAACCCTAAAAGGAAGACAGTATGGCACAGAATGAGTGTTGTGTTACTTTCAGACAAATCATGCTTGTATACCAAACAAAACAAATTTAATAACCAGATGTGTTTATAGGCTGTTTTGCTGTGTGAATACATATTTTCTATTAATATCATTAGCCTGAGCACACTATTTTATATATGTAGATGTATATATAAGTTTATGTTGAGTGTGTGTGTACATCCTGATAGTATTATTAAGTTCATTGTTTTACATGAGTGTTGCATGTATGTGTATGTTTGTGTGCATGTGTGTGTGAGTAGGCACTGACCTGAAGCCGCAGCAGGGCAGCGTGAGGAGGCGGAGCAGCGCCAGCAGCACCCTGAGGGGCAGCAGGGTGAAGACATACAGAAAGGCGTCCACACACAGGAAGAAGCCAAAGAGCATCAACTGGAAAAATGTGCAACAACATTTCTTTATCAAAATTCACCAACCTGAAAGATGTCCAATAATCTAACTGTGTGAAATAGGGGTAAGACAAAGAAATACAGGTAACAACTTCCCCTTATTGAAATGAAGACTGCTAACTGGAAATGATACACAACATCTTTCAAGCAAATTAGGTGGATGGACACAAAAATATCCACATCAAACAAATATTATCAGTTGAAAATAGGTTGTATTTATCTCTAGAATAAATGAGGAACATTTGAGAGCAATTTAGACCAAATCTAATAACCACAAAACACGAGGCAAAAAAACACTTTAACTAGGCTTAAATCCAATTATATAATGTAGCAGGCACCTTCCCAAATTCCCATATAAGAAAAACCACAGCCTTATCATTTTAAAATGAATGTTTTGAGAGAAATGTGTTTAAGTGTACCAAATGAGGTCTTTTTACTCCCAGTGTTTTTCACTGGTGGATCCTTGTTAACTCTTATCAGGGCTTATCAAGGCTTTTTCAGTACAATTTTGCTAAGGCTGCTTGACACTGCAGGGCCACTGAGGTCTGTAGGTTTGCACACTTTCCTCAGATGCAACCAAACTAAGAAGGCCAAAACAAACAACAACAGAGCATCAACATTACCCAGTGCAACTGGTTTTCAAAGTGGGGACCAGAGACCCCAAGAGGTTCTTGAGGGACTTACAAGGGGTCAAATCTAATTCACTAAAAAATGCTGCAATATAAAAAAAAGAAATGTAGTTCAACATTATGTTTTAATCTCACAACTTTCATCTATTTGTCAATGTTGAAGTAGAACAATTTGATACGTAACACATACCAAAATATCGTTTCATGTCAGGGCCCCTAGGGCAAAATCACTTCACATGAGGGTCCACGCCTTAATGAAAGTCAACCTGGGGATCCTGGACATGAAAAATTTTGAAAACCTCTGGCCTATACATTCACTTATTTGGACTCAGCGCACCCCCTGGTGATGGTTCAGATGAACCTATATCTGTTTCAACACTGCCATCTGGTGTGTTAAGAAAAGAACAACCAAAATATACCAGAGCCAGCAAGTCTGCACTCAGTACGCACACTGCTTCTGTTTCCATACATCAATTATTAGTGTGTACAAAATGTCAAGTGTGTGTGTGTGTGTGTGTGTGTGTGTGTGCGCGTGCAGTATGAGCAGGCGGGGTAGGGGCTCTGATACTTAGGATTTACTGAGTTTGGAGCAGTTCTGAACTGACCTTAGTGCTCTGCAGAATGATAATATCGTTATGCCATCTGTGTATTTATGAGAGTCACAGCACAGACAGACACACAGAGACACAGACAGACAAAGAGATGCAGACCTGAGAAGAGAAAGAAGAGGGGGCACAGTGATAGAGTCTGCGAGTGCATTTGTCAGTGTGGGAGACGTTCACTGTACCTTTTCCAGTTCCTTGGGAATGCGCATGCATGTGTAAACTCTCTCCCTGCGCTCAGTGTACTTTGCCTCATTGTGTTCCAGGAAGTAGCCTCTGGTAAGCTCTGCGCACATGAAGCGCGCCAGAGATGGATCTGGAACAACATTGGAGCAACACTGTTACCACAAGGCCATTGTCTGCAACAATTACAGCCACGGTTATAAACACAATGAGAGCACCAACCTTTGCACTGTCCAACTGCAAAGTGAAACAGAAGGAAATTTCTCTTCCCAGTGGTGAAAACTAAGGGTTTAACGGTCTTCTCGGCGCATCATGTGGTCCAATGCACCGATGTTAGGCTCACAATACATCTTTACAAAAGCTGAAAACTGCCACATTTTTAGTTTAGTGTTGCCTTTGATTATATTATATTTAAGTACAGCTAACCACGTCCTCTGTAAAAGAAGAGGGTTATGTAATGAGGACAATGTTTGCAATGCAAAGAGAACTTGGGATGGACTCAGAATATTGATTTGTGTTATCTCACTGTGGCTGAGCATACAAGACTATGGCTACAACTCATCACAAATATTTTGCACTGTAATGCAGTGGAACAATTGACAATGAAACACTGACGGAATTATTGTATAATGATATGGATGCCTAGTGTGTTTTTTGTTTGTTTTTTTATGTAGAATAATGCAATAAAATTAGGATTTAGGTTAACACTCGAAAGAAAGAAATAATAGGGATATGGGGAATAGGGATAACACTAAACTAATAGGGATTCTTCGTGTAGCAAAAGAGCAAAGGTGCTGATTGCAGTAGCTCAGTCTTAATCTAAATGGCCCCATACTGTAATGAAATTATTTCCAGCTGGCTTCAGCCTGTGAGAACCTGTCAAACATGTTGTACTTCATGAACTGAACACAAAGATGACTTCACAGCTTATTAAACATCTCTTCACCACAGAGTGTACTGTGGACTTGATTTTAACGGTTTTACAGTTAAAGTCTGAACTCGAGAGCTGGTGCTCAGAGGTGAAGATTAAAAGCTCTGTGGAGCTGAAGTAAAGTTAGCACCCAAAAGCATGCCTGGATTAATAACAGGGTGGCCGGGGCACATGCCTTTAAGACCCAGACATTTGAGAGCCCCAATAGCCCCAGGATCACAGATACTTTTGTCTCATTCAAATTTACATACCATCTCAGCTATCTTCACTATCTGTACATTGAGCAATTTTAGTGGTGTTTGCCTAACCCATATGATGTGCCCATTTCTTGGACTTAACAGGGTAATTGCACAATGCATAGATCAAATAATGACTGAGTAGTGCCTGGGGCCCCCCAAAAACAGGTTTACCATGTTTTAAACCTAATCTGGGAATGCCTATAAGAAGGGGATGTGTGCATGACTACCTAACAAACAAAATATTAACATGCACAATAATAGATTTTCTACATTGTAGCCATATATATATCTATCACTACTACAGTATTAGCATATCATATGATAACTGTTATCCTTCAGTACCGCTGACCAATAACTGTTTAGGTGACTAGGCGCGGTTCATGCTTGCAAATTTACTCCATACGTTTATTACTAGCCCTTGAAGAATACAAAGCACAATACTAGTTTCACAGGCGGCAGATGTTGTGTACGCTATACGGTGCCAAGGATTACATTCACAATCAAGTTCTGTGAATAACCCAAATGATATGGGACAGTTAACTTCCTTAACCCAGCTAGCTAACTGTAAATGTCAACAACACGTTGACAGCTGTCCTCAGCTGGTAACAGGAGCCAACAATTACCCATTGTTTCTGCTGCAGCTATACTGACATAAACTGCTCTAAAATAACCAAAAACATCCTATTTGAGAAGTAACGATTGAGTCAGAACTAGCTAATCTGGCCAGCCAGCTACTCCAAGTGACAGCACCAGATCTGTCTATTTGGGTAACGTTAGTTAGCTAGTACTGGCAGAGGGGACCCGACGTTTACCTGAGTGCTCCCGTTGTTCCCTTCTGACAGCATTTATATCGTAAAATCCCAAGGTTTCTGGCAGTTCTGGAGCTATACCGATTTTACCCGACTTGGGTAAGTCACCCCACGGTCGTTTCTGTCTCCTCTTTAGCTCAATT
>OMKZ01020340.1:27903-44021 GCA_900302535.1 Neoniphon sammara | reverse complement strand
CACTCCACCCCAAACCCGCAAGGACTCAAATGTCTCATGCATTATTCTGAGCGATTTCTTTTGTTTTCTCTGCTGTTTTTGTTCTTAATGTTGACATGTTGGGTTTAGCAGGAACGCATAGTGCTCTCATAATAATTGCCTGGCTTTTGTTCCCTTGTCATGAGGGTGCTCAGATCATTCCCATTGGATGGCAAGAGCTAGCAGCCCATTCAGGCTAATTGTACCGGCAGGGCCAATGGGAGCGGGCAAGAGTTTTTAAAGACATCCTATTTTGGTGTCTTTAATTGTATGTTTTCCTTTTGTTAAAGTAACAATTCGTGTCAAACACTCAGTTCTCACAGCACTAACTGACAATTATTGGATTCTGTCAAGAGCAGATGATTTTAGGTGTGTGCATAGGCCTGTGTATGTGTATGTGTGTGTGGGGGGGGTGCATGAGAGAGAGAGAGTGAGAGAGAGAGAGAGAGAGGAAAAGGGTGTTCTCTTTGGACTTCTGAGAATTAGTTAGATACACATTCTTAGAGGAAGGGATAAATGGCCAATTGAGGGACTTTGTCCTTTCTTAAAAGAGGGCTTTATACATTGGAGTATTGAGTGTGAGCACAGCTTTAGTGATGAAATTGGATTCAGAGGTTCTTTTTATCCCCTAGACAACACATAGGGGTAATTCAAGGACTCTTTCTTTCAATTTCATTTCTTTCTGATTTTCAACGGGGGAAACAAGCGTAATTAGCACGCACCCCGAGCCACACCACTAGCTTTGGGCAGAATAGAAATGTGATGTAATAAGATGATTGATATCTCAAGGCAGTGCAAATGATGTCTACAACGCATCCAATTTGTTTAGGGGTTTCGTAACGAGCGCTGCTGCTATTTTTGCATTTGCACGCCTTTTGCATGTGATAAACTCAAAAAAAAAAAAAAAGAATTTTCATTCATGAATGAAATTCTTTGTGATATACTGGCTCAGAGGTTTACTCTTCCATGCGCTGCGTATTAGATGAAGTCAAAAGGTGAATGGGTTCATCGAAGGGTCGAATGAGATGGATGCAATTAATTATTGATTATTACCTGATTCGGCGAAACTGATGATCTCCGAGGTCTCTTCTTGGACTTCGTTGCTGTAGGCAGCCTGCCCGTCAAAGTTGGGGATCTCGACCCGGCCGTCTTCTCGCACTTTGCCGGCGTGCAGCCTCCTCAGGGCTGTCACCATCGCAGCCTTCGGGATGGGATGGGTGATGTTGGGTCTCTCTCTCATTTGCAGCCTGTTCAGTATATGTCTCTTTACCGCCTCTAAGAAGTCCACATCCAACCGCTCCGACTGATCCGGCGCCCTGAGGCCGCAGGACGCACACGACTCCTGGGACAAGGTTTGAGTCTCTGTCCCGGTCGCCAGAATGCAGCGCACGGAGAGCAGGCAAGCAACCAAACAAGACAATGTCAGGCTATATCTGCTCATTTTTCTGCGCTTGAGACTACAGTCCAAACTCTGCAGGGAGGAATAATGATTTTATATTAAACGCAACAAAGCGAAGCTGAAGCTACTTTCAATTTACAAGTTCCCGGTTAACATCCCTGCTCCATAAGTGATACGCCTCGGGATATCCAAGAAGTCCATGCAATCTTTGTATTCCCAAGAACGCGCGGCTACAACAATGCTGCTACAAGTTTAGGGCTAAATTATTCCAGTCATTATGCGCTCAACTTGTTATCCGGTCATGCGTTTTTTTCGCCCCAAAATTAATCGTACAAGTTCATCTCTTTGACTGTATTTCCAGGAGTGTTGATTGTTGACGCGATGTCTGTCATGCCGTGTACCGAAATGTAATCTACCAAAACAAACGAGGGCGAAATGCCTCACCGAAACTTGGCAGGGTCTAAATAAACCCCCTCCAATGTCCAAAAGACGTTCAGAATGCTCTTCCCCATTCAAATAACGCACAGAATGAGGGGGGGGAAACTTTGGGGGAATCCAATTCGCCAGTTGCAGTCCCGTGTAGAACAACTGCGCTCGGCGACTCCCGTGCCTTTTGTCTGCGCGTCTGGGTACCGTCGTCTCCGGTGCGCCCGGCTGTGGATGGACAGCTCCGTGCGTCCTGGAAGATGCTGCTCACTGAGACCCTTTTCTCCCTTTGCAATCACGACAACAGGGGCTCCGCACACCCAAAGTTTTTATACAGGAGTCGAAACCACGTGGGGATTTCCACCAACTGGACGCAAGGGATTAGCACTCTACTACGTCTCCAGAGCCACGACTCCCTCGATGTAGCTGATGGAACAAGGTTTTATTATGGTAACACACACACACACTGGTCCTTGACGTGAGCTGGGAAATGGTTGCATAATTTTTTTCGTGGAATTATTGGCCTCATTCCGCGACACATCATCATATAGCATCTTCTTGTGAAATCACAGGTTTTATGATTACAGGTTTGGTCACATACGCTGTGCTTTTAAGATTGTGTTAAAAAGCGTTTCTGTGCTTGTGACTGATGGGATCACTTACAGCCTATAGATCTCAAAGCTGAAACCCATGTTTGATACGTTCTATACGTTCTGATTCAGGCTATTATTGATTTTTTCCATTTCAAGTCCATTTGGGCTGTTTAAAATATTAATTTAAGTGATGATTCATTTTCAATGAATCATGCCTCTTTAATTTCTTTTTTCCCACGTGATCATTTCTAGAAGTACAATTAAAAAAAAATAAGCTACATAAATAAATGAATAAAGGTCTATATTATAGTCTAGGTATAGTTCTTAACAGTCACTCATAATGCAGGTCAGATAAGAAAACGAATATCGCCATCTTGCGACGGACACCGTTTATTACACAACTCAGCCGAATGATTCCACTGTCTTCAGTAAACTGAGGCAATGTCAATAGCTCTAATACTTTGAAATAACTTTTCCTTGTATCTTTAAGCAATGACACTGCTTATCAGGTCGCTGAGTGGTAATCTATTGCCGAAACAACAAATAATTCTGCAATTCTGCAAAATATAATATCCTAAGGAAACATATATACACACACACATACACACACACACACACAGAAATCCCAACAGGAATATTATAAGGAGGCTATTATAGGAATACTGCAGCGATTTATAGGAAGAATACTATAAAGCAGGCTACAGCCACTGTAATCTGTCTGTGCCACAGACTCCCGGCAGGAGTTTTATATTAAAGAAGTCTTCCACACATCAGCAGTAGGCCTACAGCATGTTGGGGAGCAGTGATGTAGGTCAGTAGGCCAAACGAAATGAGGCGCAGCAACTGGATTAGGACAGCCCGGGTAACCAGCTTATTAGTTTACTTTCCTACAGGTAGACAGTCACATGCAAGAGTTGATTAGGTAGTCATAACTGAGACGGAAAAAACATACAGTGGATTACAGTGGATTTAAAATGGCAGTTTATTTCCACAAATTCCCCTAACTTTAGATAGGCTTACATTTCAGGTATACAAAACATATCTGGGAGTCAGAGTTGTAATGAGATTAGGGGCAGCAGAATTGTAATTCTGTAATTAATTACATTACATTAATTCTGTAATGTCATTCAAATTCACACTCACATGAGTGTGAATTTGGAGTTGAATTAAAAAAAAACTGATTTGTTGAATAAATGAATTTAAAAACTGAATTTGCAAGGCATCATTTTAAATAGAATGGTTTAGCCTAGGATGAAACATGGTTATTATGAATTTCACATTTATAATTTAAAATTTGGCTTTGCCAGCCAATAGTGGGCTAACCCTCATAGCTAAACACAAGCCTTGTGGCACTGTGCCTTACTCATAACCTCAACCACTGACAGAGCCTTTGACTCCAAGCTAAAATGTCATGAATAAAACTGTATAGAAAGACTAACTAAAGTAGAGTTCTGCCGCCACCATGTGGAATTTAGATCATATTGCCGTATATGTTAAGGCTACTATTTGTGTCTCTCGTTTTGTCTGTTTGTGGTGCTGAGTTACTTCACTTACATTAGCAAGAATTTTATATATTTACTAAATCTTAACAAAGCGGTGCACACACGCACACACACATAACATACATGTTCACTGATTTATTGACGGGTTTATGGGTAGATGAGAGGATACTCGCAGTGGGGTTATAAATTGATGGGTTTGATTTTGCCATTATTTAAATGTATATGTGTATAGGAGTGTAGTATAATAGTCTCCACACACACACACACACACACACACACACACACAAAGACACAAGCCTGCTCCACAATTGCATACACTATTTTAATAATCTGTGTTGTGCTTAATCCTTGTTCCATATATTATGTAAAGCACTTTTATGTAAACAGCCACCATTCAGTGGACAAGTAAGGCATCATCGGTGAGGTGATGTAAACAGAGTGCACAAATTCATATTACAAAGTATTCTCTGATGGTAATTCAACAACCAATCAAATGGTTAGACTCTACGACTGCAGTTAAATAAATGTAAAACATTTCTGAGGTTGATTCCATTAAGGAAGACCGACGAATTAAGTCATTTCATTAGAAATGGTGTTCCGATGTTTTCCCTTTGGGTATCATTCATTTAACTACTGGTGTAAGGAAATGTACAGTTAATTTAAAAATACACAAAAACACAAAAACTCTAAATATAAAAAATAGGCAGCATTATTACAAAATATTTATCAAAAATAATGTCTTGGAGTTATGTTTTAAACAACATGCTTAAATTGTTAAAATAGGCAAAATTTTCTGAACCTCAGAATGTTAGTAATACCTTTAAATTTGATATACAGAAATCACATTACTATATAGGTAATGTTTGGACTTTCCTCATGTTGGGTAGATTACCGTTCTGTCATTACAGTGAAATAACACAGCACATACAGCTAAAATTCTGATAAGGGAGAGTTTTCAAGACCTCTTATGTCTTTCCCAATTTTTCAGTTTGAGTCTAGCCTGAATAACAAATGTGATGGAGTGTAAAGAACACATGCATTTTGATAGTATTAAAATGTATCTGTAACCTGGAGACAACTAACTGTATTTAGCATAAATTCCATATACATTAGTAATAATTCATGTATAAAGTGTAACTGTCTTGACCCTGTCTTTTTGCTAGGATGATAATGGTGGTGTAAACTAGGTTTTTGTGTGTTGTTGTCTGTACAACGCAAATGCTTGTTTCACATATTAGTAGAGAAAAAATATTTTTATTCCAAGTCATAGGGTTTTATGAGTCAGCAAGGGTCACCTGCCATACAGAGATAGGCATGTGGCTGGACAGAGGTTTTCCCCCGAGCACCAACAGCAGATCAGGCAAGTGCTGGGCTATATCGTCGTCCTCTGGACTGACCAGGTCCTCCTCCTCACAGCTCCACTGGTTACTGAAGGCCTGGTTCTCAAAGGTCAGACAGTTTCCGATCCTCTGGGCGTCTTTGCCTGTCAAGCCACTATTACTGTGTTCCACCACTGCAAACTCTGCAGGCGTTTTGCCGCTGTGGTCTTTGCCTGGGCTGAACGTCTGCAGCTCTATAGCGCCCTCTGTCCCCAAAAAAGTAAGCGGCGATGGGAAGCACTTGTTCTTGAAGGGCCTGAGTTTGCTGTCCAGCAGCCTGGGCATGAGTCCTGAGCTCAGGCAGTGGGAGCTGGAACAGGGGCCACTGGTTGCAGGCTGGTAGCTGGGGCCCAGTCCAGCACAGCAGTGGTGGATCCTGGGGGGAGGGTTGGAGCCGGCCAGCGTGGCCACCCTCTCCCAGGTCTGAGTGGTGAAGCTGTATCTCCACAGGCAGTTCTTAGGGGAGTTCTGGCTCTCGCCTCCCCCGAAAAGAAGCATGCTGTCCTTGTAGGCCACAGCTGAGTGTCCCACCAGTCTAGAGGGACCTGACCTGTGGAAAACACCCATATATGGTATTAGCAGGAAGGAAAGCAGAAAACAATGCCTACTGTGTGTTTTGGCCTGTTGTGTTTTCATCTGCGAAATCTCCAACTGTGTCTATGAAAGGGTGAATATACTTAAAGATGTACGATGCAGAATTGCCAAGGGTCAGTTGAAGTGGTGACCCTTTAAAGGTACAATGTGTAAGATTTCAATTAAGCTGAAGACACAAATGGGATATAATATTCATAAATTTGCTTTTTATTGGTATGTAAAAACCAGAAACAAAGAATCGGTGTTTTCATAAAGTTACAATAAGTCTTTTTATCTATGAAAAGCGCGGGTCCTCCTTTTATGTCGACTGCCATCATGTGCTGCCATTTTTCTACAGTGCCTCAGATGGACAAACCAACCCAAAGGCATTTGCGATAAACGCAATATTCTCTCTGGCAGAAGTGGTGGTGGTGCTAGCACACTGGTTGGTAGCAAATTGCTGGATTAGTTAGCAAAGAGAAGAAAAGTGGCTGGTTAGCTGTGGCAGAGACAATTAGTCTACACATCCATGATGAGGATTACAAAGCTGCCTTACAGGTGACTGTCGGGGCAAAAAGCCACTCAGGCTTTTTCCCCTGGTTGTGTTGTGAGACCATGGAGAACTGGATCATACATATGGATCTATGGTTGTATACTTACACCACAGAAATTAAAACACGATGAAGCAAAAAGAGAACGGGACAGACAACGGCAGAAAATTTTGTTGCATTCTGCCTTGTAACCATGCCACCAAATCCTACACACTGGTCCTTTAAACTCAACTGAAAAAAACGTGGACTAAGTACATAACCAGTGAGTTGAGCTGACCATGAGAACCATGTATACTCAACCATCAAATTACATGCTTATTCCATGTTTTTTGTCAGGTGACTCCAAAGGGTCCTCACCTCAATTGACTCTCAGCTATAGTGTACCTTTAAGAATGACAATTATGCTCTACCAAGCACATTGTAGGATGACTATTAGTGCTTTCATAAGATATTTATGCACCAGAGACTTTTGATAAACAATCAACAAACAATTAATGATGTGGATATGGTGACTAAGCAGGTAGAGGCAAATAACAGAAGAGCTAGAACAGTCCAGTAAGTTTAGAAAACTGCATCTCTTTACTGTAATGCCTTTAAAACCAGGAAAAGACAGCACTTATGTCATATCATAATGATACGATATCCAAAATCCTAGATGATATCTAGTCTCTTATTACAGTATCAATGTAATCTCATACAATATTGCTCAGGCCTTTGTTTGCTGCATATAACCAAGGCATTTAAATGTTACCACCCATTGTGACAGGTGACCCTTATTGACCCTTATTTATCTGCCAAAGACAAATGTCAGACCTTGGTAGTGTCTAAATAAGACAAACTCAACAACGAAAGCAGCACTCACGTGGTTTTGAGGCAGCTCCAGGTGTGGCTGGTAAAGTTCCACCTCCAGAGGTCTCTCTGTTCCCGCAAGCCTCTCAAACCCCCAAACAGGTACATGCAGTCCTGGTGAGTCATGGCAGAGTGGCTGTGTCTGGGGCCTGGGCCCAGTGAGCCCAACCGGCAGCTGTCCAGCAGAGACCAAGCCATGGTATCTGTCATGCATACAGACACACACAAGTATGGTACAGTCCCTGCTGTCAAGATTTAAATGCACATATAGAATATGTTGTTGAAGCCCAATCAGCTGTAATACTAGCAAAACACTGGGGAAAGCACATGCAGATGACAAGTGACAATGAAGCTCAAATCAGAGTTTATTTAACAAGAAAGCCATAAAGCAGAATTTGTCCATGGAATAAGATCAGGCAAAAACTTGAATGTTGGTGAATCCAGGTTTCTCTGGAAGGAGTGATTGCTTGCTACTGATTTGGAGACAGGTTTGGATGAACAGGTACTCTTAACACTTAGCAAAGGGACTGAGCTTGTAAGTGAACTACTTAGATACAGGGGACCCATTCAAACAGCGTGTGACATCCCAACATGCCACCGGAAAAGCAAAACAGACAGGCCCCCCTCCCCTGCAGCCTTCCTTCCTCATCACCTGCTGTGCACTAACAACTGATGGGTGTTCTCTGTTGAAATGCCTGCCCAGCTCCGAAAACAACAGAAAAAAGTCTCTTCCCCTTTATGTTTACTAATGTGATGCCGAATTCTAATTCATCACAATTACAGTCTCAAGCACGTCCACGCTTAAGTCACCTATTTCTGTGATTATTAAGAACCACTCAACTTCATGCCCTGTTCAAACAACATAACTTCCAGGTGACATTTACCAGAGTGTCATGGAAGTGATGCATTTAGGGATATATGGGTCACAAGACAGTTTCAGAGTGGTATGAGCCAAGGTGTGAATTAAGTGCATGTTGAGTTTGCTCACTCGTCCAAGTTTTCTGGACAGATTGCATCCTTAGCATCCAGTAGCCTACATGAATGCACACTGAAGATAGCAACATCAGCTGCCTCATTTCACCTCATTTCACTTCAATGTCCTACATTTCCCTGAATGACTTTTGATACCTCCCAGAGAAGGGATGTGGACTTGCTGCTTTCAATTAAAGGTGCGCCACATGGGCATATGTATACAGATGCTAGCCAACTTGATCAAGGACACTGTCTATCCTCATGATGGCGCCCCTTTGAACTCAAAACACAACCTCATGTCAGAGGAAAAACTGGAATCTCTGTCTCTTGTACAACAGATGTATTTCTCTGTATATGGCTGCAGAACATCAGTGAACAACAGTGAGTCTGGAAAGAAGCTCTCACAACTGTGCAAGAAACATCACATCACATCATTGATGTTTGGCCAGCTGCAAGCTATCCATGATAATCATTTAGAAATACAGACCACCTAATGCTCAAAGAAATGCAAGGTACCTCACTAGTATGTTTTTTTTGTTTTGTTTTGTTTTGTTTTTCAGTGTTTAAGTGTTTAAGGTTTTTTTTTCCTTAAATATTTCAAAGGCATCCTATTTATCAAGTCAAGCTTAATCATGGAGCACAAAGTCGGAAAGTGTTCTCTCAAGTATATAAAACATTAGAAATTATTAAGCTGCAGTTATACAGCAGTTGGTAACAGCTTAGCCATTTAGTCATGGAGAAAAAGTAGAAAAAATGATGAGAAAAATAAAATTTGTTAGGCCTAAATAACACTGTTAAACTGATTGAGGAGCTTCACTTAAACCAGCCTGCTGTTTAAAAATATAATTTTATAATTTATAACTATATAACTATTAACTGATTTTGGTTGGCCAGTAAATGTTACCACTGTCTGGATAGCCAAAGGCCCTGCCACTGAGTGAAGGCTTGACAATAGGGCATAATACAAAAAACTGTCATAAAACATTTATTAAGGATTAAATTCTTGAAATCAACATTCTTCCTTGACAATTTTGGAAGCATTTTGGAGGAAGTTGGCCAAGACAAAATACAAAATTAAAGAGTGTCAACACTTAAAGTGCCAAATTTTCCTTTCAACTGTCTACATGTCCTCTAAAATTTCTACACATTAGAGTTGAGGTTAACCTACAGTACAATAACAATTGGCTGCTCGGCTTGTGAACCCAACATCTAATAAAAAACAAGAGAAATAACAAATATGATGCAAAAAATGCAGCAAGAATATGTATACATGTGTGGGCCTGTGAGTGGATATTGCATGTCTGAGCAGTTTGAGGAGACAGTGAATTATACTCCACTTGCAGACACGTTTACATGTTCATAATAGTAATATAATAGTAATAAAACTCAAACTCACCAAAATCCAAACTCCAAAACTCCTGCGAGGATCCTCTCATGTCAACATATCCTCCATAAACAAACATGGCAGAGCCAAACACCACAGCACTGTGTCCCTTTCTGTTGGTTGGCATCTGGGTATACACACACACACACATACACACACACACACACACACGTCCAATGAGTTGTTAATCCATTAGTTAATGGACCCTACTCTCTTGATCACTTCACTGGCTATGTCTCCTGTGAACAATCATACATGTAGTCTAATTCTGTCACCTTCACCCAACATTTCACCAAGTTTCACATGTACAACAATATTTTTGCTGTGTATGAAGAAAAAACATCTGAAGAGATAATCTGTGAGATCTGTGTTTTTTGTTTTGTTTGTTTTTTGTCTCCATCATTAGTGCCAAGCGCTCACTGCTGTGGTATTTTTCCACTTCACCTCCCAGAAATCACCCGTCAATCAATCAGTGTGGGCGGTACTTTTCCTTGGATTTCATATGAATGAAGTTTGAGTTTCTGTGGGTGGCGCTCGTTTCTTTGTCTGTTCACTTGTGGTGGCTATCACTGCTCATGCTAACTACCCAGATCTTCCAAAACAAGCCACTGTTGCTGCTGCTGGAAGCAACACACCTCAGTTCTTGGTGCCAGAGGATTTTTCCCAGGAAAGAGATCTGTGACATCATGTGTTTTGAACAGCAAATGTAAAGGCTTTCATTAACTGGATATAGGTTGAATTACTTATTTCAGTCTATGACAGAGAGTAGCTAAAGAGACGCTCATTTATATGAAACCATCACAGACTGTTAAACTAACACAATTCTGATCCTGATCCTCAGTGGGTTTATGTGGATCTCTGGGTGTGTGTGTTTGTGCAGGAACATGTGTATGCAATCATTTGGACAGAAGCTTGGCAAGAAGAGTGAGAGACCAGGGTGGTTTCATAATGTCTAGTATTATTTCAAATTAATCTGGCATCCAGGGCATTCTGTACCTGGGGGGAGCTCTTCTTTCCCTGCCAGTGCACCCATTTCTGCTTTGCTGAAACACACACAACAAAGGACAATGGAAAAAAGAGGTCAGGCAAAAGCAAAATAAATACATAAATAAATAAATAAATCAAGCTGGTGAGCAAATCAGTTCAGGCAAGCCGGAGCTGGGAGACACAGGCATCAACATGTTTTGGTGCTTTTGAAAAGTAGCTAAGTAAACTTTATTTCTATTGCACTTTTCAAAACAATTCTTACAAAGAGCTTCACAACGAGGAAGCAAGGTACACTTATTAGAGTCGAAAGCCTATCCTATTGCTAGGGTTCCTTTAGCTAATAAACTTTTTAAACTTTTCTATGATTATTCCATGCCATGTAGCTCATTATTTAGCTAATATGTGTCAGGATTCAATGTTAAATATTTTGTTAAATTGCTGACTTTTGGAGACTTTTAGAGACTGCAGCCTTTTTTTTTTTTTAATGGATATGTTTGTTTCCCCCTCTACAGTATTTTCAAATTGCCTGAAAGCTTTCCTGGGTTTTCAGTGCACCCGGGAATTGTGTTATCTAATCTTTTCATAGTGATGTGTTGGAGTGTTATCTACGTGCAAGGACATGTTTTGTGTGGCTGACTGGAACAGTGCTAACATTTCCTGACAATATTGGCGGCCCCATTATTTATTTTATTTTATTTTTTTCCCCACGGTGAAACTTACCAATGTCAAACACCCAGAGGGGACATCTCCATTCGGTGTATGCAGAATCCAGCATTCCTCCAAACACATACAGAAAGCCCTGAAAAGGTCAGAACTGTCTGTACATTTTCTTGATGCATAGAATAACATGGGCACATACAGAGCAAAATAAGACTCTACAGTAAAATGTCCAAAAAAACATATAAAGCAGTCATATACATGGATCTTGATGTGTTTATACCTCATGAGCCACCATAGAGTGTTCCTCAAGTTCTTCTGGTGCCGCCTCACTGGCGCAGACCAGCTCTGTCCACTCGTTACGCACTACAATATCATGCACACAAATGTCAGAGTAACAAAAGCACCTTTCATTTCGCAAACATCCAAGATAGCTAACAGCTGAAAGAATCTGTGAGCTGCTACTTTATAGATATGGCGGTAAGGACTCCAACAATATCAAAAGAAAAGCATCTCTTCCTTCACAAGTCTCTGGCACCACCCCGACAATGAACATACCCTTAAAGTCACATTTTCATATTAGAGCAGTAAGCTATCTAATTAGAGTAGAGATCCATAAGACATTTATAGTTAAGAAAAAACATACTCTACCATACTATATACTGTAATAATATTAATCCTATTTTTGCCCCGCCAGAGTCGAAGGATGATCATGTTGGTCTGTCTGGTTAACATCTTACTCCAAGGCAAAATATCTCAAAATCTATTGGGCAGACCACCTTAAAATACTTAAAAAGTACTTTTGTGTTCCTCAGAGGATGAATCCTGTCAATGTTGTTGACGTCATGACCCCTCCCTCTAGTGCCACCCTCAGGCCAAAATGGCAACTTTGTACAAAAGATATCACAAAATCTAATTATCAGATTTCTCTGATATTTGATGAGCGCAATCATACTTCCCAAAGGAGATTCCTTTTGATTTTGTTGACCCTATGACCTTTAATCTAGCAGCATTCTTATGCCAAAATGTCAAAATTTATTGGATGGGTTGCCATGAAATGTGAAAAGCACATGCATGCTACTTAAAGGATGAATGCTGGAAACCTCATGACCATCCATTAGCACCACCCTCAGGCCACAGTGTATAAACTCCATTCTCCTGTCATGCACCAAGCCAGCAGGGCACCAGCGAGAAAGGGCCCGCACTTGTTTTCATTTGTGTTTTTGGCTTGCAAACTAGCCTTTTCAACCTCTGTGGTTGAAATATCTTGTGACACTGGTTGCTTGCTTGAAACAGTCCACCACTGTTTCCCACCCCCATAATCTCTGCTGAAAACATACATTTGTTTAATTATCTTTTGTCCCTTAAACAGATTATACAAAAGTTGTGCATCTAGCTCTTACCCACACTGTACCTCCAGAACTCCCTCAGACAATGGTTGTCCCTGCCTCCCAGGACATAAACATCCCCATCGTAGGCGCAGCAGGCATGTTTGTATCGGTCACATGGTGACTGGGTGCTCTGGGGGATCTGAGTCCACAGGCAAGGACTCTTCTGACTCATTGTGGGCATCCTCCGCTTTCATCTGCCAAGATGAAAGAAACACAGTCAAAGAATGAGGATAAATGACCAAGCAATTTTAATGTACCTGCACTGCAAGTGAGGTAAGATGAGCCTGACTGGACAGGACTTTTGGGGCGGATACCAGTATCGATATGATGATCATATCTTGATGATGATATATTGGCCATCTACAGCAATATAGTATTACACTGCTGATATATCTGTCAGGCTCTACTTTGCATCAATGCTACCAGCACAAATTTTTGCAGTTATTGTGCTTGACAATGATGATTCTGAAACGACACTCACCAACCTAATGGTTGGGCTGCAAATTGCACAACCAAAAAGAGGACTGACGTGTTATGTAGGAGAAAATGACTTCTTGTTTGAAGAGGAATCAATTACTATATAATGTTAATGCTGCTGCACTCTAAAAACAGCATACAATCCTGCTGAGAAAAGCAGCAGGGTGCTTTGTGACGTTATTCCCTCTGAGACCAGGAAAGGTTCCTGGAAACATGAAAAGCCTCCCTGGCTGAAGAGGACCTGTTATCTTACCACATGTGACGATACCTGATATCCCCTCATCTTGCCGACTGCACATAACCTCTCACAGTGACACCACTGCAGCATCATGTCAAAGTGTGCTGGCTGATTCCTCACCAACACATGATATTTCAAACCATTGTGCGTTGCCAGGACAAGAGGTAGCTTCGTTGTTATGGCTGTAGAGAGCTTGTCTCCTCTGGGCGTTCAGCTGTGACTCTCTTGGCTCTATAGCACCTGACTGCTGCTATAGCCAGGCGGACAACACACAGCCATAGACTGTCGAGCATGTCACTGGGGAAAAAACTCTCACTTAACGTGCTTGTGTGGTGTGCAGCTAGTATTCACTCTGACTACAATTGCAATCAATTTTTTTTCCCTTGATAATTTGGTAACAAAATTATTTGACTGGAATTATTTGTCTGGCATTTAAAAAAACATCTTGACCAATTTCAACTATATTGGAGATTCTATATTAAAATTAAATGTTTCGATGTTGCTCGATTCTACAATAATTACCTGTGAAAACACAAATCTTGTTGTTTAATTGCACACGATTAAGTGTGCAGCCCTACTAACAATGTTACTTACTGAATGCTGCTTTAGAGCAAACTAGAATGAAAATATAGTTTATCATCCTACAAACTGCTTTACACAAAAAAGATCATCCATCTTTGGGATTTCCTCTTTGTTTACTGTACAGCTATAAAGCCTTTGTAGATTCAGGAATATTATTATATTGTAGATTTACAGCTAATAATTAAACAATTTAATCATTCCTCATTCCAAGTGTGCAAATAGAGTGTCAAAATGTAAAGTATGCCGCACCCAGCATGTGAAAATTATAGTTTTAGGACTGAAATGCTTGCAATTCCTATCTGTGTGGTTGTAGCTGACCTTGAAAGAGGAACTGTACATGCATAAAATAATTTATGAAGCCGGAGTCAGAGCTGTCAAATAACGAACTGGAGACGTTAGCTGAGGAAACTCATGACTCACTTCAACCGCCTTTCACAATATGCATAAAGGTAAGTGCCCGGCATGCTCTGACACTACTTTGGCTCTTACTTTCAAAAGCTTTTTCTCAAAGCCTTCATTCTCACACTGCACCATTTATCAGCAAAGGGATACTGTTGCACAATGTCTAACTACTGACTATTATACAGTTACTGAAAAGTTCTCTCTTCCCTTCACCTTGGAAACGGCGTGGCCTCTCCACTACTCCTTATCAAGCAGTCACATGAGCAAACACCTCTGAAGTCAGGACTAGATTTCACCATTGTGCCAACACACCTAGCTCTACATTATCCAAACACCTGGTTCAATCTTGTATAAACAGGAACCTTTTCTTATTTGCTATTTGAGATGAAGAATTGAGATATATGTCATGGGAACGTCAGCCATTTCAGGGATGTGGGCAGGGGAATACACACTCTTTCTTTCACTGTGGTACTCAATATTGAGTTTATAGTGACCTCTACTTAATGGCATTTTTTTTAAATCTCCTATGGTATCACTGAACTAATTGTACGAATTCTAGTCTGTGGTAGTCAGAAGTGAATTTACCATAAAGTCCCTTTTATATTCCTAGAATATCAGAATATTTATTGGTATTTCTGTCATGTTTGTACACTCTTAAAAAGGACGTGTCACTTATATCCATCTGTGGACTTTCTCCAGGACAATTAAGCTACTTGTCAACATGTATTGGACCAGCCTACGTTGTAGCTGAGATATCTTGTGTTGAAAATTATTACAAGAAAGTCCCGAAGAACGTGACCTAACTTGAATGAAAGTAAACGACAAAAGGAGACAAATAGCCTCTTTATCATTCTCTGATGTTGACATGGCTTTGGATTAGCCCAACACGTTTCATCATAGTTGCGCAGTGAAGACCCTGAAAGCCTCAGGCAAACTTGTTGCTATCTCCGCAATGGCCTGTGAATGTCATGACATCCCCTTTAAAAAGAATGTGACCCGTTAATTCACGGTTCAGTCTTCCCACGGCAACAACAGCAGCGCAGTGTTTCGCTGCTTTATCTTGCAAAACAAAGTATTCTCCTATGTAAATATCTTGTTACAAACCCATCGACAAACGAGAGGAAAAGTTACAGAGGAGTTGCTCAATATAGCTTGAAGAGGAGGGAAGATAACGTTCAACTTATTTTTCCATCTTAGATATCTCCTCTTACAAACTGTATTCAAGCTGAAACAAAACTATCTTTAAGCTCTGAAATGGTAGAGTACTGTATGATAAGCGTTTAACGTCTGAATAAAGCTCGTATTAAACTTCTACAGAATGATTTATTACTTACAGAGAGTTCCGTTGCCGCTCCTCTTCGTCTGTTTCTGCTGTCTATGCTATAATTAGGCGTTTGCTGCGTTCAAGTGCGCCACATAAAATCTCGTTTCCGAGAAGGAAGTGGTAAGGGAAAAAAAGACACTTGCTGAGCGTTCAATTCGATCTAAGCAAAGCCGTTCTCTGGTTACAGAGATTTGAGTCGAAAATATGAACAAAATGGAAGACTTGGAAAAAGTACGGAAAGAGTCCAGAAATATCCCACCCGAGTAGAGGTATTTTTGGTTCTCTGAATTTAAACAGAATTAAGATTACTGTACAATAATGTACAGAGGTATTTCAAATCAAAACAAAACATAACAAGAGAATGATATCGCATGAGTTCTTTCACATACAATGCAAAAATGAGAAAATGCAGAA